>MU905466.1:0-10245 GCA_036418205.1 Ostertagia ostertagi | reverse complement strand
TGTGCGCAAGAAACACGCTCTTTTGAATGAGCGTTCATTCGGTCTGACAATGAGTGATTATGCTTTAGCATAGAAACAGTGCCGCAAATTAAGCGACATTTCCCATCGCCGACATAATGTGAATTTTCCTGCGGTTTCATTCAATCGGCCCAGTTGCCATTGCACTCCATCCGATGACGTCACTGCCGCTGTATTTATCATCACTCAGATGGGTTTTTTATTTTCTCACTGTGTTAATGTCCACTCCTTCTAATTAATTGTGGTAATACAGATGTACATTAGACTTTTCCCATGGTCACTCAATATCTTATGAGGTGATTAGTAACGCAGTAAATACTTTCAGTAGTGAGAGATATTATGGAGATTGTATACATTACTATGCGTGAGAAACATTAGATTACATGGAAAATAGATATGCCCGTAGTGGTTACTTGATTGATAGCGCTTGCTACTAATGAGTTGCTGAAAATTTTTCAACTAATGCTAAAGAATAGTAAGTGCTAAATCAATCGTCAAAGTGCATGGTGCCCTTGTTGGGTGTGCCTCAATGTGCCCCTCTCTGGCAACTTCTTCCACCAAATAAAAGGAGATAAAAAGAAATTTGCATGAAAAAACATAAAAAGGATAAAGGATAAAGCATTTGCCGTTGATCAATCCCTTTTGGGATGCGGCACGCATTCTACTTCCATTTGTACATTCGTAGTGGCGTTTGAATGCGATGTGGCCTATACAATGACTTGCCAGCCGATGTACAAGTCAGTGTTTTTATCCTCCCAGACAAGTCTGGTACCAATTAACCGACCCCGGAGGGATGGAAGGCTTGGTTGGCCCGGGCGACTCACGACCCAGGATTTGATCCCCGGACCGCTCGCGTGGTAAGCGTGCCACTTGCCACTACACCACTTCGAAAAATCATAGGTGATCTAATTCACTTGGAGTGCAAGGTTAGTGACCACGACTAATGTTAGAAGAAAAATAAGTGAATGAGCTACAAATAAACAACAATTCAAAAAAAAGTTGATCAGAGCACATAAAAATGCCATAGGAATACCCAGAAATGTAGTTTGAGCATACGGAGCCGGTCAGGTAATAATCAAATCCAAAATAACAAATTTAGTAAAAATTCGATTTGTCGGTCCACAACTTTTCATGCTCTAGGATAGGAATTTTGGTGGTAATTAGGTGCCTCCAAAACGGGTGGATTGACGGTGTGAGCTGGAGTAACTAGCAAGCAAGAGTGTTTCATCCGCCATCATTACTTCATAATCTTTTACGATTTGAGCGGCTCGCTATGGATCATCAATATCGTCAAGCTCACCGTGAAAACCTAACAGGGCAAACCAAAAAGGGCCAGGTGCTATTATAGAGGGGTCAATAAAAAAAGACATTCTGTCTTCACATCCGAGTTTATACCACCCTCTGCTAAATTCAAACCAGATGCTCCCAACTCAGAATTCAAGGAGCAAATTTCATTTCATAAGAAAATCTTCATAGTGGCCACCTACGTGGACGGCATCAGAAAAATTTGCCCTGGAAACATGGTGCACTGGTCGAGCTCAATGGGGTCTTCGACAGATCGTGTACCGTCACGACGGTTTCCGGAGAACGAGTTTTGAGGGGCGTGCGTAGTCAGAGATAAGATTCCCAGGAAGCTATCCAGTAGCGCTCCCTTCAAGATTATATAAGAGTTCTAGGTTGTAAGCTTGTCAACTAAGTATCCTTGACTTGACGACAATGGCAAAAAAAAAAAAGATGACGTCATATTCTGAAGACGCTGCGAGCAGTTAAGGAGGGCTTGCGATTACTTATAAAGGGACATTAGCAAGGTATTTTGCTAATCGTGAACACCACGGACCTGAAATCTGTGCTAAGAAGAAAATTGTCTGGGTGGCGACATGGGGGAATGCCTTTTTTGCACTCGCTCCCTAGTGTACAAGTAGGTTGAGCGCTGAAATTGTGTGGCTGGGAAAGAAACCGTCTGCAGGAAGCTTCAAGCCACATTTCTACCACCAGCACCTCAGAAGCTTGCACGAAAATGTGGGCCGTGGCAAGTGTCCATCTACTCTACTACACAACAATCACCAGAGCCACAGGGTCCAGACTACCGTGGCCGGCCACCGTTGGGTCAACCAACGTTCCATCATTCGCTGTCGCATGTTTAGTAACAGATCTGCTTGTAGGAATAAAAACATCGAGTTTACACCGCTTGGCTCTCACAAATCAGCTTAGAAGTCATAAATTCAAATTTCTCGACGGTTCTGAATGGAAAAGAAATACGTATGCTTCTGGCGTGTGACAAAAAGGGAAATAATCAACGCTCCATCCTTTCGCTGTTTAAAATAATTATTTACTAGGTCCGAAAACACATTAAACACAGATTCTAACATCGGCTCGCTCTTTGAATAATAATGCAGACTAAGCATGCGTGAAAATGCATTAGGACTTTTCGAAATCGTTCATAACAACATATCGTCAAACAACGTCTGCCTTGTAAGCCACGAGTCAGGATTAGGGAACATTAGGAAGTCCTTTATAGGGTGCAAAAGTTGGGTCTCCAAGCAGAAGGGGTGTGAGGCTGAAAAAGAAGTGCGCGGCAAAGGCGCTAGGGCCTTGCATTGTGTGCTGCCGTGCTGCACAACCTTTTCCCGCCGCCCACCGCGGGATGTGGTGCGTGGCTGGCCTAACGTGTGAGATCAGCTAGGTTGATTGCCGTATCAACCGATGGAACGGCTGGCATATCCGGAAAACTCGTTTGGACGTGGCTCTCCCCCGAGCAAGCCTCCTTCACTGCTAGAAGGAAGGGGTTTCGATTTCGGTGTTGTCGACAGTTTTTTTTCGTTTTTTCTTCACTATCGTTCCACCTCCCATCTCTAAACTCAATATCAGGTGCGCATAATGCCGAAACACGAGCCTGACTTTTTGCTTTAAGGTCATTACAATCTTGGAGAGGCTTCAATAAACTATAGAGTTGTTCATAGAAGCTCTTCTTCAAAGCCAACTAAAAGGACTTCTACCTGGTGCTATTGCTCACCACAGCGAGAACATCAAGGCGTTCATTGCAGATCTCCAGCAGAATATGTTTGGGTAGCCAAAAAAAGATTCATCTTGCTCATGGCGCACATCGAACTTTTCCGCACAGGACGACGCTAGTAATTAAAGTTTTACGACTAATTAATGCCTCAGATGTCCTCCCATAACAGGAGCAGGCTCTCCCAAACTCTCTTCAAAATCCTCAAAATATGACGACGTTTCCATTACCGTTGGGCTCGGGAAGGTCTACCGTAATCGTCACGGCCCGAAAGTGCTACGCAATTTCTTTGATCGTTCATTTACAAGATTGCGTTCTAGGAACAGTAGTTCACACGCAAACGACCCCTCCGTATCGTTTCAGATAACGTCATAGTAGCTATGATCCATCAGATCAGTTATGCTCGAATTGTGCACAAGGCTCTCATGGAAAGTTCTTGTGATGTCCTTGGTGCAGAAAGCTATTCTAACGTTTAAAGGACGAATTCACGATGAAAAAGCAACCCATTTCAAATTAACCTAGGGATGGTGAGTGGTACACGAAAGAAGGAAGAACCATGAGAAACGGCCCAGAACCCGAGAAATGGACCCCTTCCTTGCCCGTTGATTCGAGCATTGATGCGACTCTCATCGCTGTGCCCTCTTCAACACTACGCTCTCTCAGCTATCTAATCACTCGCCACGTATTGAACTACGGCGAGTGATCAGATGATCGGTGGGCGGAGATCGCCGGACCCGCCAGCTTTGAGGCATGATAGGTCGCCGAGGTCAAATTTTTCCATGCGAATTGCGCGTCAGTTCGCACCCTCAGGAGGTCCGTGGGTCCCTCAACTAGGTCAGTTTCCCTTTCTTCGACCTTCATTCTAATCGTGAATTCCTCCTTTAATGATATGATTTGGGATGTGTTCTTCGAAGTCAAGTTGGGAGCAGGCGGTTGAGTTTAGCAAAGTGTGATTAATACTGCCTGAAATGTGGGATGAAATGTCACTTAGCGTGCCTCCCTAAGAGCTTGCGGAGAAAGCACACCATACCGGAACGGGGACCCCTCCCTTGTTGGAGGAGCATAGCATACGGCCCCTGAAAGACCCTTGTAAACCGCTAGTCTATACTACTTTCCTCATATTCTCATGGAACTTCAGGATGGAAACCAGGCTAATCGATAATTTCAAAAAAACTAGTTTTCAAGTATGGGGACCAAAGCTCTTATGTGAACTTTCCAAGCAAATAGTGGGGCACCAACTTTTGAAAGAAATACAACGAAAAAGTAAGTTGGGACGAGAAATGGGTTCCCAAATATTCAAAAGTGTGTTGCGGATAGATTAGCTCGCCCTCATAGGTACCTGAGCTTGCTAACTTGACCGGCTTGCTTGGACTGAATAAAATTTTAACGGAGTGAACGGAGTGAAATATGTACTTTTATTGGCACTCCTGTACCATAGTAACCGCATGGAGTTTAAAAGCTAAAGCCCCGGATAGACACCTCGTAATTATACTGAGCTACGAACAATCCAGCAAGTGAAAAGGGAACCATGAAAGTTCTTCAGGAACGCTAAACATTAAGCCTTAAGCCGCTCAGTAAGGTCGAATGTATGGTAACGTCCTGGCGAGTGAGGCGATTAAGAGGACACAAGACCGAGGGAGAAGCGAAAATCAAGACCTCCTCGAGAGGACACGCCCCTGATTCCCTCTACCGTTTGCAACTACCGGGTCGCATGGTTACAGGGCCAATATAAAGGATTTAGCCTGGAGTGATCTAGGTAGGTACGGCCTTGCAATTTCTCTCGCACTATCACCAAACACAAGCGTCTCCCCTTACTCTTTAACTGTTGCAGGCAGACCACCAACAAAAGGATGGTCTACGACATAAAACGAGTTGAGAAACTTCTCTCTCTCACCTCTTTCACCTCCACCATAGCAGAAAATAGAAGTCGAGGTGGGAGAAGAGGAAGGAATATGTAAGAGATGCCTTTAACTGGTCATCAACATATCCGTATCACTCATTCGTCACGCAACCCACCTGCGTCATCAAACAGCAGCGCTCCAAATTTTGGCGCTATCACGAAACGTAATGGTCAGCCGGGTGATTTTGTGCTTGTGTTCCGTTTTACACTCTCAAACAATTTCTTTTTATAGTTCTATCTACTTATGACAGCTGATAGTGATATAGAACAACAGTACCGGTCGTTACCAGTCTGGCTGGGGCACTTTACCGTGTGCATCACATAGTAAAGAAGTCACTCAAAAACACCACTGATCAGTTGATCGTATAACTTCGGTTGGGCGCCTCGGTAATGGTACACGTATCATTCTCGAAGCGACACAGGGGGGGGGGGGGGGGCAACATTCCTTTCCCAGTGGGCAAGCGGTGGCGTGGCTCACTGACGACTTAAAGGGTGAGCGAGAGGCCGCCGCGGTGAAAGATGTAGTGTTTCCTGCTGACGAGCTGATTAGTCGTTTCGGTTGCTAACGAGTTGTCAGTGGATTACAAAACACGGCTATATACCTAACAACTTCTCCCGCCATCACTACAAGTTAATGCAAATGAAGATTTTGAGCGTCAGTTTTGTGCTGTGAAGTTCCAGTGAGTGCGGGGGAAGTTATCTCTGTTGCCGGGGGGGGGGGCTGATGGAGGGCAGTAGTGGTCAAGAAGTTTTACCTCGGAATGGTTGTTTGTGCTTTACGCTTTTTGAGAAAAATTTCTTGAAGTTCAACCAGACTTTTCTTTGAGTTTATGGAGCCCAAGGGTTGAAAAGATTAGGAAGCAAAATGTATAAACATCCAGAGAATTGGTCAGGTGAAAAAAAACAGGGCATTAAACAAAAATTTTCGATCTTCATTGTAAGAACTGAGGAGTTATCTTTCGTAATCTTCGAACAAAATATTGCCGCACTCACGCTGGTCCTTCACGTAGCATCCTTGCAAAAGGGGAAGTGATCTCATATGAGTGGAGAGGATGGATCTTCGATTATTTGAAAGCATGCCGAGGGTAGATTTCCGCTATTTGGCTTGAAGAATGAATTAAAGACTAAAAGATAATTGACTGAAGAGGAGGCAGCCCGGCGGATGGAGGCGTGATCAACTGGTCACGGTAGGCAATGAGTGCACTGTGATGGGCACAACTACCAAAATTTGGCAAAACGATCCAGGGCAGCTCAGTCTCATCGGAAAATGAAGGAATCTTGGGCGTTCCCGTGTACAATGTGAAAAGTTCCTCATGCAATGGGAGGGAAAGTCGCTGTAGGAGTCAAAGTCGGAAATAGTAGTTAGCAGCAGGAGAAGGGTGCCCACAAGTGGCGCTAATGAAAGGATCACGAGAGATGGTGAGAGTGTATAATGGCGCGGCATTGAGTATTGGGCGCAGGGTCAACCGTCCGTTGGACAAAGTCGTATTTGGCCGACGCTAGAGGGGGGGGGTCGTATTCGCAGGAGTCAACGTTGCAGTACGAAGAGGTTTTTGGGTGTAGGATGACGAGAGGTGGTTTTCGCTATAAGGAACCTAATGTGTGTTGTGATGAAGCTCGCAGCTGTTGGCTCTTGCTGGGACCATCGAACGATTAGAATCAAGACGTTAGTTCCGCGGCAGTAGGGAGAGGTAAAACTTTTGAGTGCTTCTTCAACTATTAAGCACAAACGAGTGCATGGCGCACATCAGAGCAGAAGAGTCTACTGCGAAAGTATCCATATTTGACTGCGCACGTACACAAATATAATCCTAGAGGTGAACCAATGCCTTCAAACTGGACCTAAGTTAATAAAAGAGTGACCTCTTTGGTAGATTGACTGCTAAAGGGCTACAAGAAAAGTTTGGGAACAAAATATTTGCCTGTCGGCAAATTCTTGAAATGGTTTAGCATCTGTAATGAAGCACAGAGCTCGTGCGATGTCACGGTATCATAATTCCCGATAAAATTGAGTTTGAAGAGAGTTGTCAGTGTTTAAGTGTTGAAACCTGTGTTTTCAGGAGAGTAGCGCCGAAAATTCATGGAAAAACAAACGGTCCAACGGGGCGATTTTCTGACTCCTTCAACTTTGGGAAGAAAAAGTATTCGTTGCTAAGCCCCAACCTTCTACTCCAATCCAGGGGGACAAGAACTGCAAAAAGTTCAATGTGAAAAAAGTTATAACAATTTAAAGCCAAAAACCAGCGCTCTGCAAAAAATCGGTCCGCGATTTCTCAAAAACGGTCCAACGGGGCGATTTTTTGACTCCTTCAACTTTGAAGAGGAGTTCAAGTATTTGTTAGAAAGCTCTAACCTTCTTCTTCAACCCAGGGGGACAAGAATCGCAGAAGGTGGAATTTGAAGAAAGTTATAGCCATTGAAAGCCAAAAAACCTGGTCTTGCGAAAAAAACGGTCCAACGGGGCAATTTTTGAAGGAAAGAGTTTTTGCAAAAGCTTGAGCACTTTTTAGAAAGAAAACAGTCTGAGCTTTCCAATTTTTCTTACCGCTCCTCATAATTCCTTGTTTGAAGAAAGTTACAACCTTTTAAAGGACGAAGTGTGCATTTCTGTGAATTCTCTGTTTTCTACCTCATAACTGACGCAGTTTTGAAGATGAAGCATAACCGTGGTTACCTTCTGAAACAAGCAGTATTGTAGATTACAAATCTACTTAGCAATTTAAAGCCACGAGTCAGGATTAGGTGACCATAGAAGGCCTTTCCATCACTAATATTTCCAGGAATGCGCTCAGAGGGGTGATGCCACACTCCTGACTCGAGATTGCGCGCCGTCAAGGCCTCTGGCCTACTACTTTCAGCGATGGGTTCGTTACATCAGCTGGTCCCGCCCACCGCGGGATGTGGTGCGTGGCTGGCCTAACGTGTGAGATCAGCTAGGTTGATTGCCGTATCAACCGATGGAACGGCTGGCATATCCGGAAAACTCGTTTGGACGTGGCTCTCCCCCGAGCAAGCCTCCTTCACTGCTGGAAAGGAAGGGGTTTCG
This sequence comes from Ostertagia ostertagi, assembly GCA_036418205.1. Lineage (NCBI taxonomy): Eukaryota > Metazoa > Nematoda > Chromadorea > Rhabditida > Trichostrongylidae > Ostertagia > Ostertagia ostertagi. The sequence continues at coordinate 2,271 of MU905466.1, read as the reverse complement.
ATTTCGGTCTTGTCGACGGTTTCTTTGCGTTTTTTCTTCACTGTCGTTCCACCTCCCATCTCTACACTCAATTTCAGGCGCCATAATGCCCAAACACGAGCCTGACTTTTGCCTTTAAGAAATGTTGATATTGAACAAAATTACGTTTATTTGAAATGAATATAGTCGGTTTCTCGCTGCCCGCGCTGCGCCGAGGGGAAGATTGCGCGCGCCAATGCGAATGCAACGCTCCCGTGCTCCAATCGGACACTTCTGCGGTATAGTCTCATGCTCTGAGATGCGCCATGCACTCGTTTGATATGCGCTTGCATATCGAAATGGAAATTTTTTGTGATTTTGAACGCCCATTCATGAAAGGCAGGCAAAGCGCCATTCGAACTAAAGGGCAGTACTGTCTAGCAACTAATGAAGGCAGTTCGTTTTGCGATGTTGTGCATTAGTGAATTACCGGATATCAGGAAACTAGAGCTCGTCTGCTAACTGTGTTTGAATTCAAGCCAAGTGTCTTTAGATTTTTTTAGATTGCACTTATTTCCCCCCCGTTAGCTTTTCCTTAGCAGTGTACAGTACATAATGAATGCGGGGGGGGGGGTCGTATGGAGACTCTCCAAGAGGGGGGGTCGTAAAAATTTTGAAATCGGTCCAACGTGACGGTTGACCCCTGATTGGCGTGAAGCGTCACGAGGTCAAAAAAGCTCGCCAAAGCAGTCTTCCGCGCCCATGTTCGACTCAGTAAATTTTGGCATTGCGATAGTAAATTTCAGTGAAGTTTGTTGAGTCGCAACCAAGATAAAATCAGCCTCTTATTCTGCCAACGCTTCGCCCTATCGCTTTCGTCGGAGCCTGGAAAGTGAAGGTAAATGGCGATTCACCCCCAAACACCATTCCAAGTTTCTAGGAAAGTCCCATAGACTCAATATCCCTAGGAAGGTATCACGAATCAATTAACACTCAGACCCACCTTAGAAAACGACCGGACTTAGTAGAGCCACACGCTAACTGCCTCAACAGGTCAGCTTCAGATGGCGTGGCCCTTCGACCTGAAGCCGATGGCAAACGAAGTTTTTCGCGCATCATTTTTGCTAAACGTTGATATGTTATAGTTATACTTTCAGTTCCTTACATTTGAACATTCGCGATTGTCAGATGAGGAAATTTCCATGATAATCTGCAAATGTTTTTAAAAAAAAGTAATGCACAGAAAGCCTTTCGTCGAACACTTCAGACCGCTCCAAACTTTACATTGTGCATGTAGAAGGTTTATTGAGCTGTATTCCATCAACTTCTGCTAGGGCGTGCTTTCAAATTCCCATAGAACTTACGACGATGATCTACTCGAATCAGAGGCAAAAGTACTAAGTACAAATTGGCGGTCAAAACTGCATTGTAATCTTGCCAAGCAATGATTCAAAGTTCGCAGTCGGTATATGAGGCGAATAACCTATCGGTATCAGCCTTTTGAATACATGGGAACTTTGTCAGTAGGATAAAATTGAGGTCTGATCACGAGTACATATAATGCTTGGAAAGTTCACATAAGACGCTCTGGTCGCCTCATAGCTTGTAAACTGGTTTTTTTTGAATAACATCGATCTAGCGAATTACAGAGAAGCAGTCCTGACCAAACATGTGAGTAGCCAAAACTATGCAGAAGCGTGTGCAGCAGTGTGGCCGCCTTCAAGTCACAAATGCAAAACATTCGCAACCTTTGCTAGTCAACTATGAGCGCGTTCTGTTGCCTAGTGGCGTAGCTCGTTTTTCTCTTTTGCGTAACGGCCTCTCTACTCCCACTGATCTTCAAACCTATAGCCAATGACTTGCGGGGGCCAGCCGATGTTCAAGTCAGTGTTTTTTATCCTCCCAGACAAGTCTGGTACCAATTAAACCGACCCCGGAGGGATGGAAGGCTTGGTTGGCCCGGGCGACTCACGACCCAGGATTTGATCCCCGGACCGCTCGCGTGGTAAGCGCGCCACTTGTCACTACACCACCCCCCTGTTCGGAGAGAAACAGAAAAATATGAAATGTGAATGGTTGCAGGAGGATGGAGCGAATTCCAACCAGCGTCTCTGTACAAACATACCTCGCTATAAATAGAGAAGCTTGCCCCTTAAGACTTTTTAGACGGACTTGTTCGACACTGAATTCCAGTTAACGATTCTGTTCAACGAGTTACGTATTTCTATCGCCACCAAAACGTATTATTCACGGTCAGACAGCAAATGCTGTGATGTCGAAGGTGTTGTCTATCATGCGTATTCAAATCATTTC
>MU905450.1:0-11157 GCA_036418205.1 Ostertagia ostertagi | reverse complement strand
ATTGATTATTTCATGCCACACTATGTATTTTGTACGGGTGAAAATGTGCACTTCGTAACTATAAGAAAGCCTTCGATTCCACTGAGTACGCTTAACGATACTTATAGTCAGAATTTACGATGAAAAAGCAACCCATTTCAAATTAAGTTGAGGATGGTGAGTGGTACAAGAAAGAAGGAAAAACCATGAGAAACGGCCCAGAACCCGAGAAATGGGACCCCTTCCTTGCCCGTTGATTCGCATTGATGCGACTCATCGCTGTGCCCTCTTCAACGCTACGCTCTCTCTGCTATCTAATCACTCGCCACGTATAGACCTGCGGCGAGTGATTAGATAGTCGGTGGGCGTACCCGCCAACCGCGCCAAGAGTGAGCCATGCTAGATCGCCGAGGTCAAATCTTTCGCTGCCAATTGCGCGTCAGTCCGCACCCTCAGGAGGTCCGCCTGTCTCCCCACTAGGCAATTTTCCCTTCTTCGACCTTCGTTCTTATCGTAGAATCCTCCTTAAAGTCTAGAGGATTTCTTGATCTCGCTCAAAGAGCGAGCTCGTCAGATGCGCTTTATGAGTAGTTTTAGTCGTTCCATAAGAAGATTATCTTCGACATGAAAAGGGGTCTCGACATGGGTATCACGCCTTCGAGGGCACCTTACACGATACAGTGACGGCAGCCCGTTGTGCGCGTGTATCGGCGTCTCTTTTCAGTATTTTTTTTCATAACCATCATTCCACTTTCAATGCTTCCGTTACTGGTGCTAAGTACTGCTTTCTAACATAAAGGCCACTTCATGAGGGTAAAAAATATTAAACGAATTGCAAAACGAGTTCCATCTGTGTGAGAATCTGGTGCGCGTGCGCGTCATGCTGTCGTTAAATTGGAAATGTAGTGATCTTGAAAATAATGTAGTGGTGCGAAACATGTCAAATGGAACCGCCGAATACCAAGTCCCTTTCTTCGTTGGCTGAAGCGCTTATGAGAAAGATCAGAGACAGGCATTTTAAGAAATCTGTGCGCTAAGACGATGGAATATATGAGCGAGAAGAAAGCGGGCGTGAGAGACGGGCGAGATGACCGACACTTCACTGCATAGACCGTTGCTTACGAGCAAGAGAAGCGGCGGCCAGCAGCGTTCATCAAAGCCTTACCAGGAAGGTCTTTCAGGGCGTGACAAGCTTTTTGAAAACGGTCTTTTGCATGATATAGGGGCACATGCGGGAACCACAGAACCATGTTTAATTTTTCCTGAACGGCCCTCTGAATACCAGAAAAGGGGGTCCCTAGTTCGATTCCTCGTGGTGACAAATTTTTGCATTTCGAGTTGAAAAATTCGCGCAAAATGGAGTTAGCATGAATAATTAGTACCATATTCATGATTAGGACCGTCAGTAACCCTTACAAAAAACTTTGACTTAAAAATTGGTGTAAGAGGTGTGACACCAAGCAGCCCCACTGTGGTGTCACACCTTTTTCACCAGTTTTTAATCAAAGTCTTTTTGTAAGGTTACTGACGGTCCTAATCATGAGTATGGTAACTATTCATTCATGCTAACTCCATTTTGCGCGAATTTTGGAACGTCAACTCGAAATGCAAAAATTTGTCACCAAAAACTGAGGTCGAACTAGTGACCTCTTATTCGGTATCAAGGCCTTCTACATCTGCTAGATTTTGGAGTATCTTGAGTCTGTTGAAGAGTACAGCTCCTACTTCCAGAAGGGATTGATTCGCAAGACTTCATCGTGGAATTTTTCTTTAATGCGTTGCCTAGGTGGAGCTTGAGAGAAGATTTTTGCGAATTTCATGGGAAAGGGGTGATAATCTGCTCAACTTGTGTGAAATCTCGTTCGTAACATTGAGCTGAGGTTAAGTGCTAACTAAGCAAAAAGTGTGTGACATTAGGTGTGCTCGTTTTCGTCATTCGTTGGGAGAGTTCGCAAAGCAGTTGATTTCAACGACGTGATCAGAGCAGGTCGGAAACGCCGGTTATGGTTTTCAGTACTGTGAAAAGATGCGTTTTCAAGGCTTATTTCACGATTGGCCTTACATCAGTGGAATTCTTTTCCGTGGAAAAGGTTGAATAAATCGGTTAACAAGAACGCTAAAAAGTTGTACCTAATTTGTGGCCTAGTCTGAGGAGAAAGAGCTCAGGCAGACCACATTGTTCCATCCGACGAGTGAGAATCTGCCTTGAAATGACCCTCATAGGCGCTGCGTTAATGCCTGTCGTCTCTCACCTCACGTAACTTCTCGTTTCTTCGTTGTCTGGTCCCTCATCGTGAAATCAGCTTTCTACTCGTAAACGTGCAACGTCCAATACGGTGAAATGAGAAGCCTTTTCAGCGTTATTATCTGGTAACCCACCCAGTTTCTGAGGTGCACTACCGGTTACGACATTTTGCGGTAATGACATTTGTGAGCAGTTTCCTCTGTCACCTACACGCACCCCTTCCCTATTTTGGCATATTCCAAGGAGGATGGTTACCGTGGGATATGTCTTGGGCTGTCCTTTTAGCGACCAACGATCAAGTACGCCGTTGCATGCGCTAAGGTATCGAAGATCGAGTGGGTGGACATGTCATGTGATCAGTTGATAGCCGTTTCATAGCAGCCATTCTCGAATGAATTCCGCATGCTCAACGGGCGAACAACAGGATGACTGTCAATCTGTTCGTGTTTCTGTCTTCGAATGCATTCAAATCTATTGAGATTTACAAGAACGATTTACGCTGTCCTTCACGGTTTCTTCTAAACCTCTGTGAACCTTTCTTATTTTTTTTAACCACCCTATTTTTGTCAGGCTCGGAAACGCTTTGTTCATTCTCTCCACAGATAGCTCTCTGATGACCTACAGCACTGTGACTGCTTCAATTGATCAAAACAAATTTTCAAGAGTTCTGTTTGCGTGATTCGCATACTGCTGGCTGCTATCAGCTTCACACCGACATGGTGTTTTTTCCCCCATCCTGACTGTCAATCGAGTTGCCATTCTCTGCCGTTATCGGATGTGCCTTTCCACAGGGCTGGTTCCCAGTATCCAGGAGGCAACCTTCTCTACGTTGAGACTAATTTTTAAAACAAATGTCCAAAAAGCCGACATAATCCGCTCGCTGCATGTCTGACGCCACTCCAAGTCTCTCCATCCAACACCTCATAACACCAATGTACCCCTGGATCAGGGCGAGAATTGTAGGACTCATAAAAAAAAGCGAATTCTCAATTCTCGCATTTCATATACACCTTATGACCTCTTCCTCTCCGATTCCTTCTGAGAATCTCAAATGCGGCCTCGCCCGTCATCGAACTTGGTGCAAAGAACGGTCAACCCTTCCCCAGACTCTTGATTAGTGTATTGATGTGTGTCTACATTTTAACACGTTGACGACATTGTGCAGCGCATGCGCATCACACCTTGAGCACCGTGTGGGACCGTGTGGCAGCGCATGCGCTGCACACACAAAATATTTATTTTTTTTTTTCGCGCATGCGCTACTTTCTTTTCTAATAGACTACACCATAATATAACTAGACACGGCGAGGTTCATTGAATGGTTGAATATGCTCCTTTTTAGCGAAGGTTTTCTAAGCCCTACGAATTTCCCAATTGTGTTCATTCCTAGTTTCCTTTATATTCTGATAATCTTGGTCATAAAAAAGAGCAGTAGAAGTAAGTACAGACCCACACATATAGCAAGACATATGTTTTTAGTGGAGCAACCGCGTCAAAAATAATTTTGAGGTTCACTGCAGCAAAAGCAACTGAAACTTGCCTTTCATCGCCAGAAAACGTCAATTCGATCGATTTTTTACAGTTGTCCCTTCTGATAAGTTTGACACATCGAATATCATTCTAAACATTTTGTTGCATCCGAGTTTTGGGTATTTAAAGCTCAAAATTCACGGATTTGATGTGAGGCGGCGGCGCCTGCAAAATCGCCGTGGTCCCACGCGGCGCAAAAACCCAAAACGCGCGTTGTCGTCAACGTGTTAAAAAAAGCTGCAATTATGATCCGTATAGAATTATGATACATTAACACTAATTCTAAGTTTTGTCAATGGTAGATTTCTCCTGCCATTCCCTCGTCGTTCTGGGCTCGATTTCATCACCGTGAAGAATTCTTCATTCTCTATTCATGGGTCATTTATGTGTGACGATTCGTGAAGAAGTAGACCTGGACTACGCGAATTGCTGGCTTGGAAAGATTTTGTAAACAAACTTCAGAGAAATGTGAAGCGCTGCTAGGTAGGTAAATGCTCAGTAGGCGTCTTGTGTACAGTTGGAGGCTACTACTACTATTCCATTATTATAAGACAAAACATTGATACCCAGAGTCTCTGAGCTCCCACTCCGGTTAGCGGTGCTTACTCCATTAACTGCTATCACATCGTCTGTTTAGTAGGTGATATAAGCAGTTAATGAGTAAAAGGCTGAGCTGCGGTTCCGGCAAAGATAAAAAAGGATAAAGCAGTTTGCGTAATCATTCATGGTGATGCGCCACGCATTCTACACTACTTCCGTGCGGAATCGCGGTGGTATTTTAGATACGATTGTGGCCTACATACATTGAATTGCGGAGCCAGTGATGTACTGGTAGTGTCTTAATCGTATCAACAAGTCTGGTACCGTACCACCCCGGTGGATGACTTGGTTGTTCTGGACGGCGTACAATTTGTGATTCAATACTGGAGCAGAAGTAGCAACCAAGAGAGTGGAGAGGAGCGTCAGTGATGAAAAAAAAAACAAAAAGAACTTCAAAAATATGAAACTAACCGCCTCCATCCTTGTAAGGTCGACTGTGGTACAACGTAAAACACATCGCTCCAAGAAGAGGGGAAAACGCGAATAAGTATATGTTACTATGGAGCGTAGGCACCCCTTGAGCTGCGAATGAACGATTGGCAGCGGTCGCAGCGGTGAAATAAAGGTATTCTTGCCTTTATTGTTAGTGGCGCATTTTAGCTCTAAATTCTGCTCCTCCATCCCCGAAAAGTTTATCTCAAGAATCTTACCATCTACGGTCTCTGTGCATTGAGGTATTCGGTTTGGTACTACTCTTTGCTCTTTGCTCTTCCAACGCCGTCAATTTCCTTGTTCTACGCAGCAAACACGTCATTTGAGCGGACAGTAACAAATTACCAACACGAGGCAATATCGCCATCCGGAACTTGACCGGAACAGCATTCTGATAGCCCTCTGAATGTCAATGTGACTAGCATTGATTATCATCTTCCTCGTAATAAAGAAAAGTTTCTCGCAGTTTCCTTTGTCTATCAACCACTTGCGCACTGAAGCCTCAATGACCAGTTAGGGATTCTTATTTATCGGATTTGAGCTATAACCCGCTCACGAAAGCTGCTTCTTCTTTTCTCAACAAACCAGAAGTCATCAAGGTTAAAAAACTCTACTCTCAACGATTGTAGAGTTGCCAGGTTGTCCTTCCCTCTTTGCACAGCCTGCGTGGGTCTAGGTCCAAGGTTCATCATTCCAATAACTGGCTTTTAGTGGCCACACTTTATTTAGATTAATTGATTTTCATCATCGGCTGTCACTACGTGTCGAGTTTGGCTAAATGTGTAAGTCAGCGACTCATCCACCGCGTCTTCCATTCTGATGAATTGCCGAATGCGTGGCACATACAAAATAGCTCTTTCAGTGTCGAGCGCCTTACCTTTAATCTCTGACTTACGCTCCTGTCATTCCCCATATTTATTTATTTATTTATTTATTTATTTGTTTATCACACGTCAAAATAACACGCTTAAAATCGACAGATCTAGGAAAGAAATAAACACTAAAAGCTGAATAGAAAAAGACATCTTCGCTAGGAGTGTATGAAAACTTTTCAAAGTGGAACGGAATAATTTAGTAGTAACGAGTGAAAGTCAACTTCTTCTTCTTCTTATTCTTTAGCGTCTGTCCCGCTTGTAGGCGGGGTCCGCTTTTCTGATGTGTTGACGCCACTTTTCCCGATTAAATGCTTGATCGGGGTGGATATTAACGACTTCAAGTCTACGTGCAACGTATCGAGCCATCGCTGCTTCGGGCGCCCCCTAGGCCGCTTTCCGGGCACGTCAAGGTTGAGACCGATCTTACAGACACTGTCATCTTTCGCGCGAAGGACATGACCATACCATCGAAGACGGGCTTCGCGCATCTTGTCGACAATTGGAGCCACCCCGAATCGCTCTCTGATGACATCGTTTCGAATGTGGTCTACTCGTGTGACTCCGGCTGTCCATCGCAGCATCTTGGTCTCCATCACACTGAGCCGTGCTTCGATCTCTTTAGTCGTAGGCCAGCACTCAGCACCGTAAATCGCGACCGGCCGGATGACGGTCCTATAGATCTTAGATTTGAGACGTTCTGGCATGTTTTTATCGCAGAGAACGCCAGTCATCGAGCGCCATTTCGACCAGGCTGCATCCACGAACCAGGCTGCCGTCAGACGCGATTGCTGATCCAAGATACTTGAATGATGTTGCACGAGTGAGTTCAGTACCATTGATCTTAATAGAGCCTAACTCACTCGAATCGGTGGTCAAGTACTCAGTCTTCTTGACGTTCAGCTTGAGCCCGAACATAGCCAGACGGTCGGACCAGGCTTGCACCTGTTGCTCGAGCGTGCTTTTATCTTCGCTAGCGAGCATCACGTCATCAGCATAAAGAAGCGTCCATGGAGCCGGCTTCTGGAGATCTCTCGTAATGGCATCCATGACGACAACAAATAGGAGTGGGGATAACGCAGAGCCTTGATGTACTCCGACAGAGATGGGAAAATCCATCGATGTTCCTGCTGCCGTTTGCACTCGGCTCTTTGGACTCGAGTAAAGGATGCGCACCCACTCGACGAGCTCTTCAGGCACGCCATGCTGTCGTAAGGCATACCATATAACGTCACGCGGAACGCGGTCGAAAGCCTTCTCCAAGTCTAGGAAGGCAAGGTGCACCGGTCTTTGTTTCTCGCGATGCTTTTCTAGCAGAAGGCGAGCGGCGTGTATGGCATCGATAGTGCTGCAACTAGCCACAAAACCACACTGGTTGGTGGTCAGCTCGACGATGTCCCGGATACGGCTATCTACAACTCGCTCAAAGATTTTCATGCTGTGCGAAAGCAGGCGAATTGGACGATAGCTAGTGCAGTCTCCTGGACTGCCCTTCTTCTTCCAGATAGGAATCGTCGTGCTTTGTTGCCAGCTTTCAGGCACCTTCTTCTCTGCAACGATCTGGTTGAAGAACTCCGTCAACCATTCTGCAGGATTCCAGCATTTTGATTTCCACAAGTCCGCCGCTAAGTCGTCAGGACCAGTTGCTTTGCCTGATTTCATCTTCTTCATGGCCGTGATGGTCTCCTCCATGGTTATCTTCTGAACGGGGCCGTGTACTGGCGGAGCGCAGGGGATGGCGGGATGAGTAAATTCGACTGTTGAGATGTTTTCGAAGTAGTCACGCCATCGTTTCAGTGTTTTCTTGCGGTCCGTCAAGAGGTGGCCATTCTCGTCATTTATGCCGAAGAACTTTTCTATATCCTCGGTCTGGCGATGGCGGGTCTTTGCAAGTCGGTAAACGTACCGCTCTCCATCGCGCGACTCGAGTTTCTTACTGATATCAGCAAAATGAGCTGCTTTCGGAAGCAACGGCCTTCTTTGCCTCTTTCTTCGCTATCTGATAGCTCCGCCAGTTCTCAGCTGTCTTTTCGTTGAAGAAATGCGTGGTACCGCTTCTTCTTTTCGCGCACTTTCTCTCTGACCTGGTCCGTCCACAGCCACGTTTGCTTGTCAATTCTCCGCCGTCCCGGCTTCGTCATCCCGAGCTCGGATCGAGCTATCCGAGTTATTTCTTCGGCAGCACCTTTCCAGGTTTCGTCGACAGTCGTTACCGCTGGTAATCGAATGCGGGAAACGACGGCCGCTTCTTTTTCCTTCAGTCGCCACCACTTGATTCTCGCTGGCCCACACCTTTCGGTTAGTTTCGGTTTCGGCGGGGCGATCTTTAGCGTACAAATTAGTGGTCGGTGTTGCGTGGCGACCGTTTCATAAGGCACTGTTTTCGCGTCTGTTACGAGCCCTTGGTCGCGGCGCCTGACAAGTACGAAATCAATTTGTGTTCTGGTGTTACCGCTATAGAAGGTGATGAGATGTGAGTCGCGTTTTCGGAATTTCGTGTTCACAATGGCGAGGTTGTGCGAGTCTGCATACTCGAGAATTCGCTCGCCATCAGTGTTACGTGACCCATATCCAAAACCACCGTGACAGCTGTAACCGTCTTTCGTAGCGCCAACGTGCCCATTGAGGTCACCTGCGACAATTATAGCTTCTTGTGACGGAACCTCAGCTGTCTTCTCATCAAGCAGATTCCAGAACTTATCTTTGGCTTGTTCGGAGCATCCGGTCTGCGGAGCGTACGCAGAGAAGAAGTGGTATTTTCGTTGTTCAATGACGACAATGATTCTTCATTAATCGGTCGTCGAAGCGCTCCACGTTTACTATCGAATCACGAAAGCGTTCAGAGACAATCATCCCGACGCCATTGGTGGTGTCCGTTCCTCCAAGTGGTGCCACTGGGAACTGCCCACTTTGTGGGCTGAGCTGAACACGGACATTCGAATGCAGGCGACAGGCCCTCGTGACAGGCCGGCCTACGAACACCCACGTCACATCACAAATGTTAATGTCGCCATGAATTTCGAGATAAGTCAGTCTCAAGTAGAAGATAAATTAACGGAAATTAAAAGCGCGAATAGAACGCACGATCATAGAAAACAAGCTTTGGTAGTAAACCATGAAGGCTTGCTGCGCTTTCGATATGGGTACCAGACAGGAGACCCGCGGCGCGGCGAAGAGGCAGTGACGCGGACGGGTCAGCGGAAGAGTCGCAGCGCGTACTATGTCGATTTGGCGTCCCATCAGATAGGATATACTGTAATTCGTCCACATAGCAAAGTGACCCGTCTATGTCTCCGCCTTCTCGCCGCGCGACGGCTCTCCTGTTTTAACACATTGACGACAATGCGAGTTTTGGTGTTTTTGGCCATGTGGGACCGATTTTGCGACCGCATTTGTCGCGGTATACATATCCCCCGCACGGTCCAACAAGGCCCCCATTTTTGGGAGCTCGAACGTACGAACAGTTTTAGTTAGAGAGCGTGAACTTGAGTAAGCATAAAAGTGCAAACAGAGTGGCTCCTCCAGCAAATTTTCGATGGGTAAATGCCTATTTAGGGTACAAAAATGGATCAAATTGAAGACCTTGTTGAAGAGGAGGATATATCCTGCGCACGGCCCAACGTGGCCTGCAAAGCGCGAGATATGTATCCCCGCGCTGTCGTCAATGTGCTAAATGCGTTAAGGTGTATTTCAAGTGTATTTTGTTGCCCTCCAGACCACACCAGCGCCATGAGTGCAGGAGATGGAAAGCTCCGCTCTGTTTCCGAAAACCGGATGAGCGTCGAGTGCAGACCACACACCACCAGTGACGATGGCCTCCGAGTTCGTATCCTAAATAGTCAAGAGACTGTAGCGAGCTGCATTTCGAATGTTTCTACAACTCTACCAAGGGAGCCTTTCAGGGCGAGCCGCGCTTTTTCAAAACGCTTTCTTGCGTATTGCAGAGGCCCATGTAGTGAGCACAAAACCATATTTCACTTTTGCCGAACCGTTTTGGCTGTACCGACAAAGAAGCGCAAGGTACTGTCAATGGTTCGATCTCCCGTGGCGACTAAATTTTGCATTTGGGTTTTCGCCTACGGGTTGGTGCCAAATCGCGCTAAATGTCAAAATCAGATGTCATATTCATGGTCAGGACCATATTGAAGCCAAAAAGTAGCCGCCAACCTTTGAAATGCAAAATTTAGTCGCCACGCAGGAGGATCGAACCATTGAGTGCAAACCTTCCGCCACCTTTTGGTATTACTGCTTTAACCCATTGCGGACCGCCGTTATAATTGCACCTCCGTAGGTTTTTGTCATCTGTTTAATCAGTGGCCGATGACCTATCAAAAATTTAACCAGTATGCCAATAAGTGATATATCCAAAAAAGTAAACTGATGAGTTTGTAACTTAACAAAATGCTGAAAAAATCAAAGATTACTGTCCTTCTCCGCGTGGTGGCGTGCTGCACCATGTGCAGCACGCGGTCCGCAATGGGTTAAAATCTTCCATGCGAAAATGAAACACGGTTTTGTGGTTCATGCGTGCGTCCCTACACTATGCAGGGAAGCGTTTCAAAAAGGATTGTCTGCCTTGAAAGACCCTCTCTCTATGGGAGTTCCTGGATGCACCTCACCGTAACCGATGCTCTTACTTATCCTTCATTTTTCTACTGTTCGATTACTTACGTTCACTCCTTCACTCCCGTCGTTTCCCCCACTTTCAGTTTTCCGTATTACGATGGCCATTCATATTTCGATCACTCTCACTTGTAATAGCATCAATTCCCATTTCCCGCAGATCCAAAGACTCGGCTTTATCGCTGCCAGACCCCTATCGCTGAAATTTGAGAGTTGTTGACTCTGTTCTTCTTCAGCTTTATGACTTCGTTTTCCAGTGTAATTTTATTGGCCTTCAGTTACTTTTTACGAGAGAAGAAACCCTGAGCAAGTCTCGGCTATGCAGTTTTCGAGTCTGCGAATCGGACAGACATACTTGGAAGCAGCATCAAAGGATGCGAAATTATGGGATGCCCCCAAGAGGCCCGTGGCGCGGCGAAGGAAATAATGGGATGCCCCCAAGAATGCCCGTCGCGCGCGAATGGAAGTAAACGAGACATGCGGCAAGGAAGGAGTCGCAGCGCGCGCTGTCCGATATGAGACGTAGTATAATACACCCTATTTAACCTGACGCCTATAGCGGTATCACGCCTGTAGCGGTTAGGCGTCAGGTTAAATAGAGTGTACCATACTACGTCTCATATCGCACAGCACGCGCTGCGACTCGTCCTTTGCCGCGTCTGCGTCTCTTCCTTCGCCGCGCGACGGGCCTCTTGGGGGACACCCAAATTTCTGCTGTTTTTCCTAACTGGTCTGTGGCGGACCGCTGCATGTTCTATTGATCCGAGAGTTCACAACAAATTTCAAAGTAGCGCCCGACTTGCAACTATGAAAGCTCACAAATCCCGCCATACATCTTGATATCTTTCTAGGTTAGGTCACTCGCACTCATTTCTA
>MU905420.1:0-13045 GCA_036418205.1 Ostertagia ostertagi | reverse complement strand
GAATGCTGTACTATGATATGCTCCCGTAAAGACATACCGCTACCGGCAGCATTTACGCCAGTCTGCTCTAGAAACTAGCGGACGCTGTTCAAGAAAAACGACCGAGACGAACTTCTGTCCACCTACTCCACGATGACGCCAGGCCCCACAAAGTTAAAGAGACCCGTGCAGAATTGGAAGAGCTGATCTGGGACGCGGTTCCCCATCAACCCTATTCCCCTTACATTGCCTTCTCTGATTATCACTTACTCTATCCCCTTAAGGGATCCCTAGCGAAGAAAGAATTCACCAAAGGTAAAGAAGTTGGAAGAGCGGTCAGCGATTTCTTTGACTCTCAGTCTGCGCAATGGTGATTATATTGTTGGGTAGATTCCATTCTACGTGGAATAAAAAAGCAAAGAACAAAAAAGTGTCAAACGGCTCAGGACTTTTTTACCACCCTAATATTTTATAAAGCGCTAACTTTGTGTGTCGGTTTGTACGGGTAGCTTACAGGATTTGAGATATCAATGTTTTGTAGCAGGATAGTTGTGATAACACTCTTAGGGCTATATAAACACCTGCTTAGCACACTTCCGTTCATTCCACATGGTGCTGCAGTGGCAGCTGGAGGGCAGTGGAGAGAGGAAGGGAGGATGAGGAAGGGAAGCGAAAAATCTACCGTCATATCATGATTGTGTCCCTTCTACTGTATGAAACACCATTGTGTTGCATACGCGTCACTTCCAGGAGGTGTTGGTGTCACAGGAGGAAGGGACCATAGCGGAGGATAGAAAGCTTGCGCAGGAAAGGAAGGTCCCGGCGGTTGACGGGGGACTAATCTGGTTAGTATATTTGGATTCATCATTAAAAAGAAATAATTAGGGATTCAATCCCACTCCATGGCTATCAGCACAGATATTTCCGCTGAACTATTATCAATCGTTATCAGTGCTCACCTATATCGACCCATTTGTTATTCACGCAATTGCTTTCGCTCCACTGGAGGTTCAGGTGAGGTTCATTCATTGTATTAATAAGACGATCACACGCAGCTTCCCATGGACTCTGGGGGTGAGCAGCTGTCTATCAGCAGCGGTGAGTTCGTCATAAGAATGCGTTCCACCGCTCCAGCATCATCACGCGTATGCCCTCGCCAACTCTCCTCTCCCCGCCACCCCGTAATGCCCACGTCGATTCTGTCCACCCCTTCGCAAACTGTACACCCCCCCCCCCCACCCCGAGCACTCTTATTGAAACTGTCAAAAGAGTGTTCATGTTGTTGGGGGGGGGGCAGTGAGTCTCTCACGGAACTCTGAACTAAGCCTTGGAGAGGGGATGGGATTCCGGTGAAGGACATAAGCAACATTTGTTCTTGCTGGCCATTCTCTCCTTTTCTGGTAATCCGCTTCTCGTGTCACCGCCAATCAGCACTTTTCCAAATGCCCAACTCTGCAATGTTCACTCCCCCCTAAGGCCATGACCGGCCCGTCAAGTTTCCGCTCCGCGAATCGCTGCCGATTCTTTGCGCGGTTCGTTGTTAAAAATGACAACATACGCTGAACGCTTTCTCTGCGTAGACACTCACTCGTCTCAGAAACCCCCTTGCGGCCAGCTGGCACAGCAAGAGCTGTCATCCCCCCGCGACGAACGCTTCGTCTCACACACGTCCAACGTACGCCCCCCTTTGTTCCTAGCTCTTCATCGCCGAGTGGACTGCACGCCCGCAGCCCAGCTAGTCTGTGTACACCCCCGCTCACGCACTCCCCATCTACCTTCGCCCCCCCCAGATCACGCTTCGCAGTTTACCCGCGCGCACCTGCGCTTCCTACACAAATCCGATGTAATTAGACAATAGTTTATAGACTTTCAGAACTAGCAGTATCGCAAGCAACGGGGGAATTGCAGTGGCGGTGCATTTAAAACCGCGTAGAATATCTTTTTTTTTTTGCTCGAAGCGGGACTAAGCCAGCACGGGAGTAAGGCTAATGCCAACTTTCATTCTCTGCAATACCTCGCCGCTTCTCTAGCTGCGCGTCCCAGTTAACTGTCCAGCGGAACCTCTTCCTCTCGGTTCTGCAGGCGAGTTCCACATCACAAACTCGCCGCCTTTGTTGTTGGCGGTTCTCTTTTTTTTGCACCTAGATGACGAGCGATGACACGGGACCGGTCTCATTCCGTATGTGGCCATGTGGACACGGTCAGTAGCTGAAGTAACTAAAACAATCACTTCAGAACTACGCGACGACGATTTCGAATCGACCACCCCCCCCCCCCCCCCTGCTCTCTATATCCTCTCTGATCGACCGACTCCTAGCCTTCGACAGGAGATGCCACACCTCATTTTCACGCCCTGCGTCACGTGGACACACACGCATTCTTTCAAGACATCCCACCTGCTCACACCCTACATAAGGGTGGGTATGCCTTGGTCATCGCCCCTGTTGCCATCTGGAGCTCTAAAAACTAACCAGTGGCCAGCGATAAGGAAAAAAGCCCGTTGAAATCGCATCCGCCTAGCAGAGCTCAGGCTCCTTTGTATACTCCGCACGTTTCGCGCACCTCCCACTCCCCCACCCCCCCCCCGCCGCCACTTACATACAGGGAAGCCCAAAAAAGTGACACTTCACTCCACATTTCAAACAGCATTAACCACTCTTTGCTAAACTCAAGCCGACTCTCCCAACTTAGTATTAAAGAGCACATCCCAATCTATCAATAAACTTTATAGTAGCTTTCTGCACCAAGGACATCACAAGAACTCACAGGCCATGGAAACCTAGTGGTTCGAGCTGAACTGTCCTGGGCGGATCATCGGCTTTACGACTCCTCGGGGCCGCTGGTCGGAAGGGTCTTGTCTATTTAGAGCTACTGTGCATAATAAGCAATCCGTCATTTCACTGTGGCAGAAGCCCTGATCGCCAAACCATAGACAATCCGCCCACTGTGCGGTGTCAGTCCTATGTCAAATTACCGGCCGCCCCCCCCCATGTGCTGCTCGTCTCCATCTGTCGTCCTCTCACATAAGCATCTTGTATATCTTATGCCTCTTCCTGTCTCCTAAACTCTTCTAAGGTGGAGAAGGAAAATGACCCAGTTATATCGACCCTCCTTTCTCAGAACGACCCGGTTTTTCCGCTTCTTTCCGAATTGCGGTCTACTACAGAGCGGAAGATGATGCGCCGCCCTGGCCAACAGAGACTTCCCGACTTCATGTCTGCATCTCCTGAAAAACCGCGAGCATAGATCCTCTGCGAGGCTCGACATGCCTGCAGATAATTGCAAAAAATTGTTGTAGTACCAGCGTCAGGCCCAGGTTGACCCCGCCGTCAGTCACAACAACCATGTCTAAAGTTGTCAAAGAATCAGTGATAAAGCTAGGACGTCACCCGGAAGTGGCGCGCAGAACCCCCGCCCGAGTTCTGTGGTCAGTATGCGAGGGCTACCCGAGGAGGGAACGGCCTCGGCCAAAGAAGCTAGTTCGAATTGGAACTGTGAACGTAGGGTCGCTAACTGGAAGGTCCCGAGAGGTTGCTGATCTGATGACGCGCAGAAAAATTCAAGTCCTATGCCTTCAGGAGACGCGATGGAAAGGGGCCAAGGCCAGGGAAATCGGAGAAGGTGTCAAACTCTACTACAATGGGGAAGACACCAAGCGGAACGGTGTGGCCATAGCGGTAGCGGAGTCGCTCAAGGACTATGTCTCCGCTGTGAACAGGATCAGCGATCGGATAATGGCGCGCGAGGATGGATACGAAAGAGGGGTACTGGTCAATACTGTCAGTGTACGCTCCGCAGACCGGATGCCCCGAGAGTGAGAAGGACGAGTTCTATCTGAGGTTTGACGATGCCATCAAATCGATCCCCGGAAGGCGATTACTTGACCATAGCAGGTGATCTGAATGGGCACGTCGGCAGCGACAGAAGAGGTCTGAAAGGGTGCACGGAGGTAGAGGAATAGGAGTGAGAAACGCCGAAGGAGAGAGGGTTCTGGACCTGGCTACAGCCCACGATCTGGCAATCTGCAGCACGTTCTTCGCAAAAAGGGAGACTCAAAAGGTAACCTACAGCAGTGGAGGGAGACAGACGGAAATCGACCATGTACTGGTAAGAAGATCATCCCACAAATCTGTGAAGGATATCAAGGTACTTCCTGGCGAAGACCTGGCTCCTCAGCACAGGCCCCTCCTGGCAGACATAGCCATAGACCTTCCCAAGAAGACAAGGGTAAGAACCGAGAGGAGAATCCGGTGGTGGAAGTTGCACCGAGCAGAGAAGAGCGACCTCAAACGAAGTATTAGGTTGTCTCATAAACAGTGTCGCTTTTTTTCAATCCAAAAAATTTTCATCTAAACCTCCATGCTTTTACATCGTGTTGTGTACCATTCGAAAGAGAATTGTCTGCTCTACAAAATGCTATGTCCACTTCCACATTTCTTCCAGGGTTTTCAAATTTTGGGCCTGTGAAATGGGAGGTCCGGCCGACAAAAAATGGCCAAACCGACAACTATCTCTAACATTATCTTTCCTTGGGAGAAATCAATCTATGATGTACCTTCTACTTATGCATGACCTCTTCTAATCATTACACTACTAGGTTTTCCTACAAATCGCGTCGTTCAATTTCCAGAGCTGGTTTTTCAACCAGAACTCGACGATCGAGCACCATTACCTGAGATCTAGGTCGAAATTTTTTTATGGCCGAGACATTGAAAAACTGGTTGAATTTGAAGAACAAGTCATGACTAAGTTAGGAATGTACGACTGGTTGATTTTCTCATTTTCTAAGGGATAATTTTTTTCAAAGAAATGTGGTCACTTTCGCGGTAAAGCACCTTATACCGAAACATCTAAAATTCGAACTAATTCCCAACAAACAGAGAAACAAAACAAATGAGCGAGTAGAGCAGAAGAAGTGCTCACAAAAGGAACACCACTCGATATGAAACAATGGCGTTTACGAGGAACAATTTTAATTTGAAAATTGCTATGGCTTATCGGTCAGCCAATTCGAAAAGAAACACGGCAAAGCTTTTTCGGCAACCTAAGAGTGGAATGTTTAGAAGAGGTCATGGTAAGTAGAGGGTATATCACTGGTTGATTTCTCCCCAGGGAAAATAAAGTTACAGCCAGTTGTCGGTTTGGTCAATTTTTGCCGGCGAGACCTCCCATTTTGCTGGCCTGAAATTCGAAAACTCTGAAATAGCGGTGGAAGCGGAACACAGCATTTTGTAGAGCAGACAATTCTCTTTCGAATGATATATAAAACGATGTAAAAGTTTCATGATTTAGATGAAAATTTTTTGGTTGAAAAAAAACGACATCACTTATGAGACAACCTAATATAATGGAGGTTGCTCCCCCAAATCCTGAGGGAACAGTGCAGCAAACTCAGGGCAATGCAGCTGAGATCATTCTACGATGCGCCAAGGAGGTATTAGGCGAGACGCGAGATGGATCAGAGGAGTCAAGGCAGATCTGATCTGGATCGGATCTGACCTTAGGAGGTTCCAGCGAGTCGTGAACAGAAGAAGGAAGCATACAAGCGCTGGCAGAAGACCCGGAGCCCAGAAGACCTCGCCACCTACAAGAGTTGCAAGAGGCTCGCTAAGGCTGCCGTCGCCAAGGCGAAGAACACGGAAATGGACGCCTTGTACGAGAAGTTGGAGAGCCAAAACGCAGAAGTTCGTCTTCAGACTGGCCAAAGCCCGGCATCGGGCTACCCAAGACATTAGGGTGGTGAAGAGCGTGAAGAGCAGTAACGGTGCCATCCTGAGGAAGCCAACTGAAGTCAGGAGGAGGGAGGAGGAGTACTACAAAGCGCTCCTGAACGAGGAGTTTTCCCCACAAACTCGTAGCAGAGGATGGTTGGCCTATCTCCCCTATGCAGGGATGATGGTGCGTCAAGAACGAGGGAAAAGAAATGGAAAGGCGTGGGTCTAGATGGAGGCAATGGGGACTGGGACACGGATCGATGCTATAGCCATTCCTGAACACGGTAACCACCGAAGGAAGGATGCCGGATGCCTGGAGAACAAGCACTATCGTCCCCATCTTCAAGCAGAAGGGTGACGCGATGGACTGCTCCAACTACCGCGGGATCAAGTTGACTGCTCATACAATGAAGCTGTACGAGCGACTGGTCGACTCGAAACTGCGGGAGCTGGTCCCGATCTCCCAGGAACAGTTCGGGTTCATGCCCGAAAGGTCTACAACGGATGCCATCTTCATCGCAAGGCAAGTGATGGAAAAGTATCGAGAAAAGCGCCGACCCTGCTACCTAGCCTTCCTCGACCTGGAGAAGGCGTTCGACCGACTACCTCGAACAGTACTATGGAGAGCGCTCAGGGAGCGGAATGTGCCAGAACACCTGATCTCTCTGGTGAAGGACATGTACAATGGGGCGAAGGCAGCTATACGCACCCCACACGGCCTAACGAAGGAAGTGGACATCACGGTTGGGGTGCACCAAGGGTCAGCTCTGAGCCCGTTCCTCTTCCTCCTTACACTAGATGTCATGGTGAGGTGACCAGGAAGGACGCTAACTGAAGATCCTCTACGCTGACGACATCGCCCTGATAGCGGAAAGCAGAGAGAACTACAGGGCAAGGTGCAGAAATGGCAGGAAGCGCTGGCAGAAGGTGGGCTTCGGCTGAATGTCAAGAAGACCAAGTTCCTGAGCTCTGAAGAGGGATTCAGAGCCAATCGTAGACGGCCATGGAGAAATCATCGAAAGAGTGGAGGACTTCAGATACCTCGGGAGCGATCTGGCAGCCGACGGAAGTGTGGATCAGGCAGTGAAGGCACGAATCAACGCGGCCTGGATGAAGTGGTGGGAGTCCACTGAGATCCTCTGCGATCGAAGGTGCTCCAGAATTTGAAGGAAGGTGAATACGAAGTTATTACGAACAAGAATCACGAAAGGCAGCTGCACTCCGCTGAGATGAGGATGCTGAGGTGGGCCTGTGGCTGGACGCGACTGGACAGGGTCAGAAACGAGGAGGTCAGAGCGGTCATGCAGACTGCCCCTGTCCAGCTGAAGGTACGGGAACAGCGTCTGCGATGGTATGGGCACGTGCTAAGGAGGCCACAGGACCACCCAATAAGGAAAGCAATGGACTTCGAAGCGCAAGGCAAGCGACCGCGAGGTGCCCCAAAGAAGAGGTGGAAGGACGTAATCAAGAAGGACCTAAGTGAAATCACGGCCACAGCAGAAGATGCCCTAGACAGAGCGAAGTGGCGACGACTGATAAAGACAGCGGACCCTGCGACTGCGCGGGACTAACGCTAGGAGAAGAAGAAGAAGAAGACAGAAGAGGAAGAACGCAGTAAGCGCGGGTGCTTCGCTCTTTTCTTCTCACTTTACATTCCTTCAGCCTCTCGATCGCGGACAGAAACAAGCATATTTTGAGCATAATTTGCATGCTATGTATACTAGTGAGAGGCAGCAGTGAAAATGATTGAACATCACTTCCAAACTCCAATAATTTAACGTGCCTGCTCTTCAAAACCCCTGTCCCTGTTTCTACCCTCCTCGAAGCTCTTTGCCGAAATTGCCTAATCTACCACCCTTAGAATGTACCCCACTCTAACATTTCGCTGCTCAGCTTATGCCGACTATTACAGTAGCTCTGGAAGTTCCTTATGACCTGCTAGGTTCGTAATTCGTAGGCCGTTGAATCCACCTCTCGAGAGCATCTTTTCCAGAACTACTTTCGGAGGCAGAGATTAGAACGGCATAGGAAACTCTGGTCGCAACCTACATGCTACTATGAGGTGAGCAGCTCATCGGAAACGGACCGCCGTAAGTTTTGAATTATTTACGAACATCTTCTACCAGGAAACAACCACGAATCCTATCATGAAACCTCTGTATGCTGACTGTATATGCAACCCCTTCTCTTCGATTGTTCGATTTTTCACTTACGACTGTTGGCATCTCCATCATACGCTTTTGACCACCTCTTACCTCTTGCGTAAGGCCTTACATCTGCAGAAAGGGTGAGGGCTCTTTTGCAATAGCTAATAGCCCATCCGGCCCAATTCTTCCTAGCGCTCTCACAAGATAGCTTTTTATCCAGCACTCTTAGCAAAGGAATAAAACGAAAGGGTCGTCATCATTTTTTGAACGCCAGAAACAGGATACAAATCATCATTTGTTCAACGGAAAGGCAATGCTGACGAGAACGGATCATGGGTCGAAGCGGCCATATGCAATAAGACTTATAGCGTTGCACGTGTTTTTGAACGCTGATCTGTATCCGCTTTCCAAATCCTCGCCCCAATTTCCCACGACACGGAGTTCAGAAGCAATACACAAACCAGCCAACGGTATGGTCGAGCTCCACACGAGAGTCAGGGATCCGATTCTCCCTGCTTGTACGATCTCGGCCCTGACACATTCCGCCTGCAAGGTACTCCATCTCCCTAAAAAATATCACACCTGTCCAGAGCGAACCAACGCCTCCCCGTGAAAAGTTCTGCGGGCTCCATGTGCAGTCGCTAGCAAGTAGCGCCTAAACCTGAAACTAAACTAAACTAAACTTTGATCTTAGCCAAAAGGCCGAGAAGCGATAAAAACCCATAAACCTGCTATGTACTCCCCCCCCCTCGGGCACTCCCCCTCTTCTTCGTACCCGCCCGCACTGTAGCCGCAGGCCCTTTCATGAACACCCAGCTTGAAGCCCTCTTCTCAACCCCATGCCCATGAAGCCCAAAGGGAGCAATCCTCCCCACGATCCGTCTCCTAGGATCTCTCACCCGCGTGCGCCTCGGACTATCCTGCCTCGCTTTTTGCTTCATACGTTACCATTCCAGCACAACATCCCATTGGCGAATCTCTGCCACAGATTTGAGATGAGACGTTACAAACCCAACACTCCACGCACTGAACGTCTGCCATTGCATATGCACTCCCCCCCGACCCCTAATCTTCGCCCTGTTTGAGACACCGGTTGAATCGTTAACCCTGCTTGCCTCCATCACCTGAAAGTTGGCCACGCAGTATTCCCGTAAGCCCCTATCTTCACATGGGTGCCCGAATACGGAGCGCGAGCCGACCTCGGTTTCGCAATATAGCTCATCTATACTGCGAGCAAATCCCCTACCCCAGCCCCCCCTCGATAGAAGGGCTTCAACAACGAATGATACAACAACGTCAGCCCACAGACGGCTACCATCGCAGCCCAACACGATTGGCGTAGTCGCGCATGGGTCCGACAATCTTAGGCCCTCCGAATGATAGACAGGGGGCAGGCTCATTATGGATCTGAGCTCCAGCAGAGAGCCGGCGACATACGTGGAGAAAATCGGCAACTCTCACCCTCTCACCACTACACCTCCCCCTCCACCCACTACGAGCCGCTCGCTTTTCAAAATGACCAACTACGGGCTGAGCCCCCGCTCTCTTACTGTATGGGGCTCTCCCGCATAATGAGCCTTCATGTACCCACAGCGCTCAGTGTTATCCTTTCAACAAGTAAAACCGTGCTCAGTGGCATCAGTGACCACTGACAGTTTCAGAAGAAGATACAGAGATGGACATAGTATCGGTGTGTAGCACGGCAGTGGAGCTCATATCGCCAAGTATGTGGACTTTCAACGTTTTGAAATATTCGTGCTGATGTACTTCTGCCGCTTTTACTTTAGTCCAATGTAAACAAAGTATCTACCAAATAATCTCCGATTCCTCCTTCTGATTTTCTCAAGAATATTGAAAGCGATCCCATACTGGGATGATGGTACACCAGCGCCCCGCGGCGTCTTAGTTATCCCGTAAACCAGTTACAAACATCTTAAACGCAATCAAACTTCAGGACTAGTTGCAAGACTCTGCTACATCCGCTCCATTTAGCTTCCTGTTTTCTCAACGGGGACACCGCATCCGATGGTTTTTATGAAGCAAGTGGAGCTGGTGCCTCCCGCTGCCATTATTTTCATCTGAAAACCATACATCCAATAGAGTTTCTCCCTTCCACACTAACGGTGTTGAACGAGAGCTCTAGTTAAGAGCAGTGAAGTAAGAAGTGATTGAACAAAAAACCCACCCTGAAAAAGTCATTGGAAAGTAAGCTGAACAGCTTCGAAGTGGGGGTGAATGAAAGTCGGCCGAGGGAATCGCAGCCTAGTCAAGAACACCTTCTAATGTTCTTGACTAGGGCTAGCGAATCGTTCAAGTTCAAGGTAAAAATCCTGCTGGGGACCTCGCTCTCGTTACAGCGAGAGTGGCGTTTACCGTATGTTGACCATCGCGACACCCACCCCCCCCGGCGATCTCTGCAGAGGCACGCCGCAGCCCTCCTCTGAATAACCCTGTCAGTTTTACTAGAAGAGTCAAGGCATTGCTCCAGAGCTCGATGGGGAATCGCTGTCCTATCTTCTCCGTCCCACCAAAAGCGAAAATGCTTTGCTTTTCCAGACCTATTCGCATCCGACGACCTGCCTCCTGCCTCCACCTAGGATAACCCCATCCTCTCAGAGCCCTAGCATATCAAAGAATGAGTGCATTCGTTTAGATTCATATGAAGAAGCGAGGACCGCGCTATCGGAGATCTCTCTTTATTCAGAATACTCGCCACCTCCAAGTGAAACTAACGTGGAAATTGAATGTGCGCAAGTGATTTGATACTTTGACCTGATCTGCGTCGCACGATAAGAGTGATTTCAGATGCCCATAATCTGCCGAACGCCTACTCGCCAGTGAGCACCGCGGTTGACGGTAACATATCCTGGTACACCCTGCCAAACTCTGAGACAGAGATCGAAAGTAAGATAATTCCTGAATATATCACTTTCATATTTGCGGTATTCCAGTGAATCCAGCGCTGGTGATCGGTGGGGCCCGTGTTGTCGATTCCCTTGAATGCATCCGCCAAATGGAGGATGACATGTTCGAACTTCGGCCTGTTGAGGATTTCGGTAACCCTAATATTAGACTGCTTTGTACAGGTTAGTTTCTCCTTCCCTGTGATTTCCTCAATGTCCATCTTCTCGAGCTCAGGTGTTTCGAAGACAGCTAGTGACATAGAGGAGGAGCAGTATGAGTACTCCTATTATTCGGATGGTCCGTCAGAGACTAACGTGAGCATGGATGAATTCAGAGAGCTTGAATGAAAAGGTTCGTGTCAATTTCTGTGTACTTGAAGGAAAATGATGAAGAGGGAACATCCTACTTAAGATCGTTTCCTAATCCACATTGCATCCAACTTCAGAATGCTTATTTAGCACATAAGGGAACTACGGAGGTCCCTACATGACACAGTGCGCATTAGACATGACCTTTATTCTTCTGCAGCGTATCCCACACTTCCCCTATGGGGACGCGTCCCCGGTCGCTGATTCTATCCCATGCTTGGGTTGAGACAGCATTCCTCACGAATCCCAGAGGTAGCAAAGAAGACAGCTTTTGGGGTGAAGGTCCGATTTTGCTTGTGTCGGCGGGTCTTCTCCTCGAGGGAGCCACACGGCACTGTGCTTGTTAGAATCGTAGAGGACCCAACTCTCATCTCTCGTAATCATGCCTTCCAAAAACTCCTTTCGGTGCGGACAAAGAAGGAGAAACTGACAAATGGGTACCCGCCTGAACCGCGTGCTATCGGTCAAGACATGAGGGATCCATCGAGTCAGCACTTTCCTGTGGCGAGGGCGTGGAGGGGACCGAGGACTGTGGGATGGGTGCACCCGAGTCTTATCACAAGGCTGCGGGTGCTAACCTCCGGATCCTCTTCGACAGCGCCGAGAACGGTGGAGTCTTCCACTGTTTGGGGCTTCCCAACCTTGTCTTTTCTTCGGAAGCCGTGTCTCCTCCTTCGAAGCCTGCGAACCAGAGCTTGGCACTGATGATGGAAGTGGTGTCCCTTCCCAATGCGATGCTGATAATGTTGACGGTTCCACTGCTCCTGTGCCGCAGCGCCATTCATTGAAGATGATCGCTCGAAAGTGCTCTTGTGGAATCGACATCATGATTAAAGTTAAAGAAGGCAACCCGGCAATATATACCTACTGCGGAGAAGTATGATCGACAGCGATAGTCTATCACGTAGCAGATTCTAGGTATCGATCAATAAGCGAAAGTTCTGGAGCTTTCAAAAAATCGGCTCAGGACTTTCTTACCATCCTAATAGAAGGGTGGCGCTAGGTATGCTAGGTGTGTGCGTACTATGTTATTATTAGGTTGGCCGGATAATGAAAATATCTCAATAATGTTGGAGCCTAAGTTTGAGACCATCCTCGCCTACCAGCCTACGGCTACGGTAGGCAGCTTGTCGACTCCCTCCTCATATAGTGAATAAAGCTGAGACTCAAGGAGGCGCCGAGGCTCCCTGAGCTCATCTTCTGTCCGAAGCTTTTTTAGTGTAAGAAGCGCTAGCATTGGCTAAGAAGGAAGCAAGTGGGGTGGACAAGTTCAGGCTCAGGAAGCCTAGGGAAACATCAACCAGAGGTGCATTACCAGCTCAGCCTTGGTCGTTTTGCCGTGTGAGCTTGTAGTGAAGCTTGTTGGCCGTTAGTACACGACTAGGAGCGGTGCTGATTCTCTCCTGAAACCCTAAGGTAGTAAACATATTCGCTCTGAAAGTTCACTTGACAACAGCGTCCTTTGAGTTCCCTTTCATGGTTAAACAGTATTCGACTTAGTTTTCACCTCTATGTTTTCCAATACCAGCGGATAGGAAGGAGTGGCAGCTTCTCAGCTTTATTACTGAGCCAATATGCTATTGGGTTACCCATACCAAAACTAACTATACATGCCGCATAGGCAAAAAGTAAAGGGTGTTGCAAACTTAAGCAAAGAGAAACTCGTTGGCAAAGTTACAACTCAACAAAATGAAAAAAAATCGCGCCTAACAAAGACTATCAATGGCAACAAAAACACGTTTAAGGGATAGACATTGCACATGGTCGTGGCCATTCAAAAGACGCTTACACCAGTGCTCCGATTCAACTGCGCGCCCCAGTGCCAACGCGTGGATTACGGTAGAACCGATGTGACATACTGAGAAATGATTTTTGCACACTGTCACATATATTGATTTACTTTCGACGTCCCCTCGTGTCGCTTTCTCTGCGC
>MU905405.1:0-11514 GCA_036418205.1 Ostertagia ostertagi | reverse complement strand
AATTTTTTCATGAATTTTCGGAGCTACTCTCCTGAAAACACGAGTTTTCAACACTCAAACACTCACAGCTCTCTTCAAACTCAATTTTATGGGAGTAATGATACCACAAGATCGCACAACCTTTGTGCTTCATAACAGATACTGAACTCTTTCTAGGAACTCGTCGACAGGCAAATTTTTTCTCCAAACTTTATTGTAAGCCTTTAGCAGTCAATCCACCCAAGTGGTCACCCTTTTACTAACATAGGTTCAGTTTGAAGACATTGGTTCTCTTCAGAAGCATATTTGTGGCTCTTCTGCGCCATGCACTCTTTGGTGGTAGTAGTTGAAGAAGCGCTCGGAAGTTATGCCTCTCTCCCACGTATTGCGACGTTGATCCTTGTGAATACGACCCCCTCGTTGGACTTTGTCCAACGGACGGTTGACCCTGTCCGGAAATGCAAATTGGCTACGTCCAACACCATTGAGCCCGCCCACGAGTCAGTGCTTCTTCGCTTCGTCGCTGTAACGAACAGGGACTTTGTTTTCGTCCTTGCCATCGTTTTCGAGGTGATTGAACATTTCCATTATGCAGAGGCGTCGCTCGATGCTGGACGGGGTGGATCCGTCATCGACAGGGTTAACCTTCACGATGAAGAATTTCAAAAAATATAGTGAACTCTAAGGCACTTACTGAAGCGATCCCCAAGAAATCCCACTTTGAGGATCGATGGTGTCCATATGATGTCCGTCTATGTTGTATGTGGAACGCTTTGCGATTGCGCTTTAACACATTGCGTACCGAGCCGTTTTTGCGGTGGCGAGCTCGCATGGCCGCGCGTGCTTGCGCACCGTGCGGCCACACGGGGCAGACATTTTTCGAAATTCTCTTTTGAGGGTATTTTTCACTTCCTTATCCTTAGTCCTTAGTATCCGGTCAAACCACAATTTCATGGAAACTGACATATTTTTTTGCTTATTTGGCTTGTAATGTACGTTTAAGAGTTAACAAATGATTACTAACAACGATTGTGAAGGATCCAAAAATCTGCTTTGTCCAACTTCTCATGTCTTATAAGACAGCTTTGGCGAGCTAGTCAGTTCCATTACCCCACAATCTGCTGTATAATGTTATTGAACAGCAGTGACGACTAAATAAAGTTGCAGAATATTTTGCCTTCCATCCTTCGCAGGATCTCCTGAGGGTGTGGATACATTACACCCATACTTGCCGTACATTTATTATCGAGTTCAATACCAGGGTAGAGCGAACTTTAGCAGGGTGCCAAATAAAGTTTAGTTCCAATGCTTAGTACCATGAGACTTCGGAAATTCACTGCCAGACGACTGGCTTCAGAGACGAACCAACGCTGACGACTGCACTGACGACACTGACTTGAACCGACCGACTGCGCGCGTGACTGGCTTTTCCCGCGCTTCCAGTGCTTTCCATGCTTCGCGGTAAGACCGCATGCGACTTCGAATGGAGCGCGGTTTCATCCCGGCGCATATCGTAACCACCCAGGTCGTACGCAAGTCACGGAACACCCCCCCCCCCCTGTAAAGTAGGATGTTAAGAATATAATTAGAGGTGAGTGAAAGAAGGAGAGAGGTGTTTACGACCAGAATTGATGGGAAGGAAGTAAGGGAGTGCATTCTACGTCAAGAGGCGACGGACCCATCTAAAAGCGATAGGGGCATGAGTCGCGGCGAAGGGAGCGCCCATCGTCGCGCAGCCAAACCTGACCCTGACAAGCGCCATCTGCCGTGGCGCGGTCCCCCCTACTAGAAAGTCGGGTTATTATTGGTTGGTGGTGATGGCTAACAGTCTAATATATAATTATATGCAGTGGAAGCCACCGACGAACGAAGCAGACGATTTTTCCTTAATATCCGCTTGAAGGCACACGTCTTAAGCGAGAGGTTACGATAAAGAGCGCGAGAGTACATGCAGCTAGTGATTGACAGTAGCAGGGCCGAAGGGAGAGAAATCTGGCGCTTTGTGCTAAAGTGTGGCGCTAGCATTCAGCGTACCTGGCTTGTCATTCCCTTATTCAAGCGCTGCCGCCACTCCTGTGCCCGCCCCCTAGGCAGCACCGTTCCGTCGATTACCTTTTTGACAGTATATCGCCTTTGAGTGCGCATTCCTACTAACTTTCCCATGTGGACTCGTTACCCGAGACAAAAGCATTGGTCCTTTCGCATATGTGATGGATGGGGTTTTCGTTAACGATGTGCATAAGACCTCTAGTGATGGGCCAGGCTCGTCCATTATCGAAGGTCAACGGGCAAAGAAAGGGTTCCTATTTTGCGCGTTCTCAACGGATTTCTTTGCTTTTTTCCTGCAATCATGCTGGACGCAGTTATTACTCAGCACCTCCACTTCCACCATGAAACCTGTGCAATCTTATCGTAATCCCCCGCTTTAAACTCCCTACCGGCTTCACATTGCGCTTGCGGTGTAGGTGGCTCCAAGTGCATCCGTCCACCGCGCTGTTCTGTCGCAGATTAACGAGGACACCACCACATTTCCAGGATTCGCTTTCATCGTTCCATCAGCGCACTGTGAGCTGGGACACTGCCCTGAAACCGAACAGAAATTATTCCACTTTGGAGCATTCATGATCAGGTATCCCTTGATAATAATGTGGAGCTCAATCGGGTCAAAAAAAAAAAGCTGGATAAAAGAATCTCACTCACCTGGCCGAACAATAACTGGTCTGCAAACGCGTTGCGCCGGACAGGTCATACCGTTGTTGGTTAATGCGGCGCATTGGTCGCATTCTGCACTCAAAAAATGCTTTTAAAACATTTAAAAATCACCAATAAAAACAAAATTTCCTCAAATCCATTTTTTCAGGTTGAACGTCAAAACGTAGGACTTCTTGAATAACCACGACTAAATTTCAAAGTAAGAACGGGCAATTGCTCATGACATTGTTTTTAGGCTTCCCTGCTTGTAATGCCAAAAACCAGTTCGCTCCTCCCGAGCTCCAGATCCCTTACTTTCTTAGATCTTCGCGGAATCGCTGTCCCAGATACGGTAACACCGCTGTTTCGATGAGTAAATGCGCCCATTAGTATTAAATGCGATGTTGTTATATATGTCGAGCGTTACGCATAAGGCTGGTGTCAGAGTCCGCGACCCGTCGCAGGTTTCGCGCGATTCGCGCGACAGGTCACAGAAATCACAAGTGCCCAGTCAATTGGAAGGTGCTCCCCAATCCCATCGCCATTTCTGTCTGATAGTGATTTCCAATTTTTGAGATCCGTCGCAGATTCTGCGCAAATTGCGAAAATCGCAGAAATCAGCGAATCAATAAAAAAGCACAAGTTAGCTATCCTTGAAATTGCTTAGCTCTATAACACATCCTCCCAAGCACAGAGCAAAAAGACCATGCCATTGGAGGGACCAATGCTACATTATGATCCAAATATAGTATTACTGAATCCACAGAGTAGGCCCTCCAGCGTTTTCGCTGAATGTTCTCCCAGAGGCGACATCCAATGATTTTGTCGGGCGATCCGCAGACTGCACTATCCCCACTGCACGGCCCAGGTCGCACGTCCATGTCGCTATGAATTCGGGCCGTCTGATTACATGGATACCTTTTTTTTAGAAATTGTGTCAAATACAATTCAATGAAAACGCTGCGAACAGGTAAAGGAAAACCTGAGGCATAGGTCAGGCAGTCCCTCTCTTAGCAGTCACCAGCAACTGCACAAAGCCAGGGTGCCCTCATCAAAGCGATCGAAAATGAAAGTCAGTTGCTACGCGGTACCACACTCAAGATAATATTGACTAGATAAATGATCTGGAAACCATGAAATGGAACTATCTTAGCATGCCGAGTTTTGCTCTGAATGAGATTCGCTAATTCACCGACATAAATTCAGCTCTCCCTCGGTGCTGAATCAACTAGAGCGCCGATGAACGACGTTCAAAAACTGGGGTAGTCGACCACAGCTGAGCAGAAACACGAACCGCACAAAAACTCGTTAGATTCGCCCTGACATAGAAAACCGACAAATGAATCCTGCTTGCGAGACCGCTCGCTCTACCCATCAAAGGCAAGTGGCAGGAATGTAAAATTAATCGTTGAAGGAAGGAAAATGTACGTCACTGTTCAAAAGGGGATTAACACTCTAGGGGACGACAACCTGTCAACATTCCTCAGCAGCGCGAAGTGTGCTTTCGTAGCGATTGCCAAGCAGGGTCAACCGTCCGTTGGACAAAGTCCAACGCGACGACGAGAGTAATGCCGAGAGTGAACGTACGCACGGAGACACAGACGGCTCGCGGGTGGCGAGAGTGAATGCCGGCGCGGAGAGCGGTGAACATCGGTCCAACGTCGCTCCAATATCGGTCCAACGTAACGGTTGACCCTGGATGCAAGGTTCGCTAAGGGTTTGTCCGCCCCTCTAGTCCCTTTAGTGTTTCTTCCCACCTCTGATGGACCCGGTTCCTGGTTGTCGGAATCTAGCCTTTCAGAGAAAATAAAGGAAACGGTTTGTTGATGAAAGGAAACAAGGGTTTGTTTTGGAAGAGCGTCACGTCGTTTCCATTGTTTTTTCTGTGCTATGGCACCACTTAGAAATTCCCCCTTAATTTCCAAGGGAGACCAATTTATTTCACCGTTAGCCTTCAATGTTAGGCGTTTCTCGTCTCATTGAACATCTAAATAGTCGTAATCACCTCCTTTGAAGTGATTCAAAAACATTTCTATCACTTACGTTGAGCACGTCCCTATGCTGTCCATTCTTGCTAGCAGGCTGGGATCGCAAATATAGCCGCGTGGACAGTTGAGTGGAGTGGCTGGAGTACATTTGTCACAACCTAAAATGGAGTTGATTTGCTATCGCTATTGAGGCCAAAGTCGCTATCAGCTATCAAGTCCTGGCCAACAGTTGAAGGCAGAAATCTCGAAAAGGTAAATGAAACCGTCCGGATCTGCTCAACGTGTCCTAAAAGGTGTCCCTAGCGAGCGCGGACGCTATCTGATACCCTCTTCTCGGACGCCTGAGGTCAAATTATATACATCGGAAGGGTGAAAATGGGGTTGGAGCGAACCCAGCCCTGGAGTTGTGTTCTGAAGGCTCAGCTGCCGAAGAATATCTCTAATGTTAGGGTGGAGGTAAGAGCGTGACCGACCCAATCAAAGCATCTTACTATACTCATGAAACGCTTCGTCTGCCGTTCCTTCTGTCAGTCCGCTCCGCGTGTCTGTATGTCTGTCACCCGGATCAAGCGTAGGATAGTGGCATCACATTTCGATAATTTACAATACATACAAGACACCACACCCACAGTGGGCGTGGCGTGCATCGAAATGAGCAGTACGGGGTACGAAAAAAAAATGAAATTTACCCAAAACCGAGAAAATAGGGTCAAGTTGTGCATCGATAAGTCAGATCGAATTAGGGGGACCCACCTTCTGCGGGTGGGGCGTTCTCGAAGAAGTAGGGCTTCGAGAAGAATTTCATAGCTCTGTTAAAAAAAGCCTACAGAGCAAAAGCACGGAAGGAATTGGTGTAGGGTAACAACGTCCAACGTATTACCTACATACATGACGTGAACGAAGGCCTACGCTGACTGGGCGGAGGCCTTGAAGTAACAGCGTCTTTTACAAGTCCCTCATAATTCAACTTTCGAGCAAACCCTCAGGCCGATGTCAGACTTTGCGAATCGCGCGATTCGCTAGCGTCCGCGGTCGCGTTGCGGTACCAGCCAATTGAGTGATTCACTGGCCGCGACGCGACCGCAGACGCTAGCGATTCGCAAAGTCTGACATCGGCCTTAAGATGGTGGGAAAATGGTGGTTGGAGGCCAAAGAAGAAGGGGAGGTAAAATGTTAGGTGTGGCATGCACCATTGTGGGCGCAAGCAGACTTACAACTCGCTTCCAAATTACCCGGTGACCGAAAAAGTGGATAGAGGTTGGCGAGGACGAGAAGATGAACCAGGGTAAACGTCACGTTGGACAAATTTTGAAAAATTTACGACCCCCCTCCTCTTAGCGAGTCTCGATACGACCCCCCCCCCAAACACTTATACTGTACCCTTGGTATTTGTGTATGTTTGCGTACTGCTTCGTACTACTACATCAAGCGTTACTAGATTGAGCGCGGTGGCATCGTGTTCGCATTGGCGCGCAAAATCTTCCCCTCGGCCCAGCGCTGAATGGATCGAGGCTCACTACTAATTTTCATTCAAGTGTATTTCTGTTCAACGTCAACATTTTTCCGAACACTAGGAGAGATTTGTAATCTATGAGACCGCTAGTTTCAGAAAACCACCACTTTTATAAAGTATCTTCAAAACTGGGTTAGTTATGGGATACTAGTTAGAGAAACAAAAATTTACAGAAATGCGACTTCTTCATTTGAAAGGTTGTAATGTTCTTCAAGTGTGAGAGTGTCGAGATAAGTGGTATGAAAATTCTGAAAGTCCAGATCGTTTTCTCTAAAAAGTACTTGAACTTTTGCAAAGTCTCTTTTCTACAAAAAATCGCCCCGTTGGACCGTTTTTTTTCTCCAGAACCGGGTTTTTGGCTTTCAATGACTATAACTTTCCTTAGAATGAACCTTTAGCGATTCTTGTCCCCCTGGGATAAACTAGAAGGTTTGAGCTTTCTAACGAATACTTTTGACTCTTTCCGAAATTGATGGAGTCAAAAAATCGCCCCGTTGGACCGTTTTGGGAAATCGCGGACCGATTTTTCGCAGAGCGCTGGTTTTTTGGCTTTGAACTGTTATAACTTTTTTCATATACAACTTTTTGCAACTCTTGTCCCCTGGAAGAAACTAGAAGGTTAGTGCTTTCCCAACGAATATTTGATCTCGTTTTCAAAATGACCCGTTCGAAAAATCGCCCCGTTGGACCGTTTTTTTTTTCAATGCATTTTCGGAGCTGCTCTCCTGAAAACACAAGTTTTCAACAGTCAAACACTAACAGCTCTCTTCAAACTCAATTTTATGGGGAAAATAATGATACCATGACATCGCACAAGCTTTGTGCTTCATAACAAATACTAAAACCTTTTCAGGAAGTCGCCAACAGGCAAACAGGTAATTCTTTTCAATAACTTTCCTTGTAAGCCTTTAATAGTCAGTCTCCAAGTGGTCACTCTTTTACTAATTCAAACCCAGTTTGAAGGCATTGGTTCTTCTCGAAAGCATATCCGTGCACGTGAACAGTCAAATGTGGACACTTCTGCATTAGAATCTTAAGCTCTGAGGTGCGCCATGCACTCGTTTGTGGTTATAGTTGGGGAAGCACTCGAAAGTTATGCCTCTCACCTACGTATTGCGACGTTGTCCTTTGCGAATACGACCCCCCCCTTTCGGTTGGCCAAATACGACCCCCTCGTTGGACTTGTCCAACGGAGCGGTTGCCCCTGAGATAAACTGCTTGATGGGCGGGACGTGCACCGAATAGGGGCAGGGTTTGCCACGGAGTTATACATCGATTACTGGCCGTCTAGATACTAGAAAAGGGGATAAAATAATTGGTTGACCGAAAGGGTGAGGAAACTAGATCCCCGCCGGTAGGTAGGGCACACAACGTGGTAAGCTCGGAGACAAGGTTAAGGCAAGCAAGCCAAATGGTCGTGGTGTATCGGGCTAAATTTGAGAATTTGGCAGCGGCATTTAAATTTGCCGCGGGGCCGAGATGGCTAACGCAGTACGAAGCTAACCGGCACTGTCAAGCAGGGTGAATATCGGTCGAGGAAATCCTCGACAGGGGGGTCGTACCTGTCGGGCTGGGTCATGGGGGGTCGTACTCTTGGAGGGTCAGTAACAGCAGTGGTATCGTGGTGCAGATAGGTAAGAGGGTATAGCGCAGCAGAAAATGAAAATATCTAAAAAAAAAACATGATATTAAATTTTCTTTGCAGGTTCAGTCGCTCCATTCCTCCACCTTCATGAGAAGGGCGTATTTGAAGGCAGTACAAAGAATGAAAGTGCATCCCCGCAAAGAAGACTGCCACATGTGCGCACGCGCTGCAAAGGCACCTCCTCTGCCTATTCACTCGCTCCCTTCTTCCTTTAAAGGAGGATTGCACGGAAAGAACGAAGGTCGAAGAAGGGAGAAATCGCCTAGTGGGGAGAGCGGTGAATCTCTTGAGGGTGCGGACAGACACGCAATCGGCATCGAAAGATTTGACCTCTGAGATCTAGCATGGCTCAAAGTTGGCGAGTTCGGCGATCTCCGCCCACCGATCGTCTGATCACTCGCCGTAGTACAATAGGTGGCGAGTGATTAGATAGCTGAGAGAGCGTAGGGTTGAAGAGGGCAAAGCGATGAGAGTCGCATCAATGCTCAAATCAACGGACAAGGAAGGGGTCCCATTTCTCCGGTTCTGGGCCGTTTTTCGTGGTTTCGCTTTCTTTCTGGTACTACTCACCATCTCTACCTCAATTTGGAATGGGTTGCTTTTCCGTCGTAAATTCGTCTTTAAAGCAACAGTCCAGGCAGGGTTTCAACTACTTGGTCATTAGGCGGTCAAAACATGCCCCAGCCCAACTAAAGTTTATAGGAAATGTCTTTAAGTTCAAAACCTACCTCTAAAATGCGCTGGAAGGGGGTCGAAGTCCTCTTGGAGGGGGCGGATCACCCATACCGAGGCGGATCGCTCAACATACGCTGTGCAGAGCGCGTTGCTCGACTAGCGGTCGTTGCGGGACCGCCGCGCTGTATGAGGTCGATTCCATAAGAACGCAATTGAAGCGCTTCAATTTCGATTGCTGGCAAATAGTTATGTATTTGCAAGCATGCATGGCTATTTGCCAGCAGTTGCAATTGGAGCGCATGTACTACGGGCAGGTTCGGACAACTCGTCCAACACACGTCTCCCTAAACGGCAGGGGGAGTCCCTGTCTAAGCCCCTGCCCGACGTTTTTTTCTACTTTTTCTTTCTCCATTGACCAACTTCTCACCTGCAACGTCATTATAGGTGGTCCTTACCCGCGAATTCGTTCCTGGATTGTTGCTTTAGATACCTCGCTGAGAATGACACTGTTGTTAGGGACCCTGTCGCAAAAACGACAACCGTGAAGGAAAAGCCCTGGGCAAATGAAGTTGTTCTTCAGGTTGTAGGAGTTACGAAATGCGTTTACTACAATGCAGCTTCTGTCAACTGGTCATGATCATATGACACCTTCGAATCGATTCTGCAACTTCGAGTGAGGTCGGATGCATGGCCTATACTCAGACAAAATTCGATGATGACGATTGCCCCTTTTCCTATTGCTTATGTTGGGAGGATGTTTTCTAGACCCATTTCAAGCGTTGCCAACAATTACACTTGCAATGGTGAAGAAGGGAGCGGATTTTCAGGTGGCCGGATCCGTCCTCGATACATACTCGACGCAGATATCTTCTCAACTAGGAAATGTAGAAGAAAGCTAAGAAGACCATCAGAAAGCGCAACCTTCCGCTTTTCCAAAACTATCTTCACTTTTTCAGGATCTCACGTTTATAAGAGAGATATTGCTCTTGAAGTGGCAAAAACTCGCGTGAAAATTTCAGCGTCCTCGACGTTTACTCGACGAAATTTGAGAGACCCTATCTTTCTGCATGGAAGACTTTCAGAGCAATTTCAATACTTCTTGGAAACGCGAAATCCAGCTCTATCTAACCCTACCTCAAACTGCTTCAAAGGTTATGAAATGGAGGAATGCAACCTTTTCATCGAGGGTGTAGATTCGACGGTTTTTTTGGATTTCAGCAAATCTGACCCAGTGACAATCGCGCCGCAGCTGCCGTTGAATCGGCCTTTGATACACTCGGCTGTTTCGATATACTCAAGCAGGAATCAAGATTAAATCGCAACCCCGTGCCTTCAGGATTTCTGTGCATTTCTGAACGAACCTGACTTTGAGGTCACACAAAGTTAATGCCTCTTTCCTCGAGTCGATATTTCAGTAAATACACAAAAGTGTGCAGCGATGAAAGACAGTGCATAGATGACAAGATGAGGCGTCCATAACATTATTTTGCAGGATTTTTTTGATTTATTTTGCAGGATTTATTTTGATTAATTAATTGAATTAATTTGCTCTGTTTTGGGGGTCGTGCCAGGATCTCGATTTCGGGGGGGGGGGGGGGTCGTACTTCTGCGACCACGTACTCGACACGATTTTCACCCTCTGCTGCTCAACTGATGCTTTCACTATGGGCCGTTACTGTGTCCCATCCTGTCCTTTCAATGATTTACGATACAGCGCCTGGACTCCCTTTCCCTCTTCCCATCTTGTTAAACAAACCGCAATCCTTCAGAAGCCCGCTCAGACGGCTTTCTAAAGCCACAGCATGTCGAGGTGAGTCACCTCTTCTTTCCGAAAAGACATACGGCTGTCCCATAATGAGTACTTCCGTCTATAAATCGCCAAATCGCATCTGGAGATGTTTTCGTGCTGCAAAATCATACTTTCACCACACGTTTCTCCGTTGGGTTTTATTACTACCTCATGGTATTTTGGAGTTGTTATCCTTTTAGGTTCCTTGGGTCGTGGCAAAAGTGAAGCCACTGTCAGACTTCAGTGAAGAGAAAATCCTAGCAGGAGTCTATTTTCAGACACCGGACCATCTCACAAGTGTTTTCGAAAACACGTTGAACTGCGTCCACTGAGACTTCAACTTTTGAAGAAGTTTTGATTTCAGTACCCAGCTTGATAAAGTTGTATTATTTTCTTATGATTCGACACTTATCTCGGCCAGATAGTAATCAGGGTTTCTGACAGTCGTATCCTATAGGATCCTCGACGAAATTGGTCTTTACGAGCTGACCCTCACCAAATTCAAGCGTGTTGACTCTTCGACGGTTCTTGCGCCTCCTTAGAATTTCCCCGTTGCGGAAGTCTGCCAGCGGTTTTGCCTTTGCTGTGACCTGAGGAACCTAAAGGGATAATGATTTAAGAACTTGAACGGGCAAGAGTAAAATGCAGCGGAGAAACGTATGGTGGTTTTGCAGCATAGGCAGAGCGAGTGTTTTCAAAATGATGGCAATAAAAGATTGTTGTTTTTTTCAAAGTGGAATTCGGCGCTGATGTTCAGAACTGCATTTATATGTCTCACAATTCCTTCCTTGAAGCCTTTTCGAAAACATCTTCAAATGCAAGTTTTTGAAAAATTAGTAGGTGGAAGTACCGTTATGCGGCAGTGTATCACATGTTTCCCACAACTCAGGGTGGCAC
Source organism: Ostertagia ostertagi (assembly GCA_036418205.1). NCBI lineage: Eukaryota > Metazoa > Nematoda > Chromadorea > Rhabditida > Trichostrongylidae > Ostertagia > Ostertagia ostertagi. The sequence goes on along the minus strand of MU905405.1, from coordinate 337 downwards.
ACCGATGAATGACAACCTTAGCCAGAATTCACCAATAGGCAAATATTTTTTATCCAATTTAGTGGAGTAAGCCTTTAGAGGTCAATTACCCTAAGTGGTCACTCTTTTATTAAGGTCCTGTTTGAAGGCACTGGTTCTCCTGTAGAGTAATATTTGTGTGCGTGAAGAGTTGAATACAGACACTTCTGCAGCAGACTTTTCTGCCTAAGGTGCGCCATGTACTCGTTTGTGGTTAGTGGTCGGAGAAGAACTTGAAGGATGTACTCCTTATCTACTGTCGCGACAGCAAACAGCCTCATTCGAATCGCTTGATGCTGTGAGCCTGAACCTTGAGCTT
>MU905368.1:0-11059 GCA_036418205.1 Ostertagia ostertagi | reverse complement strand
TTAAAAAACTGACTTGTACCCTCCCTTCAAAAAGCGAGAAAGTGTCGGGTGCAGACCATACACCACAAGTGACGACGGCCTCCACAAAATGCAAATGTTTTTTGCCAATGAAATGATTAGCCTGTTGCAGTTGTATTCTATCAGTTGTCACTAATTACAACTATCATTTACAAAAATCAGCTATCACTATGAACCACTACTAACCAGATTTACTTGGAGGCCGTCGTCAGTTGTGGTGTTTGGTCTGCACCGACACTTTCTGGCTTTTTGAAGGGGAGGGTACATCGGCTGGCCCCCGCAAGTCATTGTATAGGCCACATCGCATTCAAACGCCACTACGAATGTACAAATGGAAGTAGAATGCGTGCCGCATCCCAAAAAGGGATTGATCAACGGCAAATGCTTTATTTTTCATTTAATCACGTCAGCTGTAGAAGAGCTTTTCAAATGGTTTCTTTGTTCAGTGGGTAACGCTCACATAGCCAAGCGGTATGGTATGTTCTCTGCGGCTCGAGTTACTCTTGAGCGTATTGCACAGAAAGCAGGTTGACCTAAAGGTAGCCTGCTCAATTCTGGATAACCGTCGTCGCACATACAATAAAGGTACACGTGGAGCATCTGCTTTTTATGTGAATGGAGAGCAATCTTGAAGGAATCCTTATCGGGAAAATCATATCCTATCCCACCTATAAACCACTGGCCCGAGACCCATAATTCAGGGAGAACGAAAAAAATAAAATTGTGTCTCCATGTCGTCCTTTCTTGGAACCTCGGCATTTGATGTTCAATTTGCTGCAATTGTGTTTTGTACTGTATGCCAATAGTACAATACGCATCTCTGTAAGCGATAAAGGTGGGGAGTTTGTTGTTATGCCGCAATCATTGGACCGCGAGATAACAGAGCTCCACTTGCAAGACTCAACGATTTACCGCCGCGTTACCGTTGAAGACTTCGTGGAGCAGTATAGACACCTCAATCATGTATGGACGACAGTGGGAAAATCAGCTGGAATCGATAAAAAGTTCTTGACTAGACTTAAGCTAGATAAACCCACTTGTCCAGTTTTCTACAGTCTTATCAAAACCCACAAACTTGCTCCAAGCGACATGCTATCAATGTCACCAGACACCTTCAAAATACGACCTATCATAAGCTGCGTTGGTGGGCCAACCGATCGAATATCGTGGTACCTTAACACAATTGTGAGCCAGTTGCTGACCAAAATTCCCTCCCATCTGACCAACACGAACCAATTTCTTCAACGTTTGCACAGTTCCAACTTTGGAGCAAGTTATGTTATACGAAGTTATTTATTATCACCTGTATCACCTGTCGTCCCGTTGATCATCGAATTGCTCGAGCGGGCGCCAGCAACGTCTCCATTCGTCCCTGTCGCGTGCAAGAGTTGTCCAGTGGACCCTCCTCGCTCGAGGGACACGATGTCCTTCATTCCTTTCGTTCAGAGCTTTCGTGAAGAAGTCTGACCATCGGGCCGGCGGTCGTCCAGGTGTTCGTTTGACGTCCCGAGGGATCCAGTCGGTAACCGCTCTGGTCCAACGGTCATCGCAAAATCGCATGACGTGTCCGGCCCACCTTATCTTCGATTCCTTGGCGAAAACGGCAGCGTCCCTGATCTTCGATCGTTGGCGTAGTTCGGCACTCCGGATTCCCCTCTGCACTTGCGTGTATAGGGTTACTCCTAGCATCGTCCTCTCGACAGCGCGTTGGATAACGCTGACCGCATGCTCGTCCTGCCTGCGCAGAGTCCAAGTCTCTGAGGCGTAGGTTAGGGCAGGAAGGACAGCGGAATCGAAGAGGTGGGCACGGAGCCGGATGTTCTTCGTCTTCTTCACTACTCCCTCGATGTTCTTGTACGCTCCCCAAGCCGCTCGTTTCCTCCTGCTCAGCTCTGGAGCTAGATCGTTCATCATATTGATTTCCCGACCTAGGTACACGTAGCTGGAGCATTCGGTGATGTTCGTTCCGTTGAGCGTGAATGGGGCATCAGGAACCAATCCGTTTCTCATAAACATCGTCTTCGTTAGGTTCAGCTGTAGACCAACCTTACCACAGGCGCAGTCGAAATCAGCCAGCATTCGCTCCGCTTGCTCGATGTTCGGCGTTATAAGAACGATGTCGTCAGCAAAACGAAGGTGGTGTAGTTGCCGGCCGTCGACCTTCACTCCCATGTCTTCCCATTCCAGTTGACGCATGACGTTCTCGAGAGCGGCGCTGAAGAGTTTGGGCGAGATGGTGTCGCCCTGTCGACCCCTCTCTTGACGTCGATGATGACCTCCTTGTAGAATGGTGAGATTCTGGTCGTAAAGTTGCTGTAGAGCTCACGAAGAATCTTGATGTACTGAGTAGGGACGCCCTGGTTGCCCAAGGCTTCGATGACCGCTTCTGTCTCCACAGAGTCGAAGGCCTTCTTCAAGTCGATGAACGTGAGACAAAGCGGCATCTTGTACTCTCGTGAAACTTCAATGAGTCTTCGTAACCGTGTGGATATGGTCGATCGTGCTGAACCCTCTTCGGAACCCTGCTTGCTCGCATGGCTGTCCTTCATCTAGTATTCTGCCGATCCTGTTAAGGATGACTCGAGTGAATAGCTTGTAGATTACAGACAGCAGGCAGATTGGGCGATAGTTGCCAATGTCGTCCAGTCTCCCTTCTTGTACAGCAACACGGTCCTGCTGGTTTTCCACGGAGTGGGTACCTTGCATTCCGACAGGTAGCGCGTGAAGAGTCGAGCCAGAGTTTTGATGATAACTGGCGGCGCATTCTTCAGATGTTCCGGTTTGACCCTGTCGAGACCGGGTGCTGTACGATTCTTCACCGACTTGATGGCGTGTCGGACTTCGGAAGAGAGTACTGAGGGGACGACGTATCCATCCTGTTGCAGTTGATAAGTGGGCAGATGGACATGGCTATCGAAGAGATCCGAGTAGAAGTCGTGGATGACTTTCTCCATTGCCCTTCGGGATGCAGTAACTGTTCCATCCGGACGTCGGAGGCAGGTCATCTTGGTCTTGTAGCTGGCAAAGCTTCGGCGGGCATTGCGGATGCTCCTCCCAGCCTCTGCTGCTTCAGCTAATACTGCTGCTCTTCGCTCCTTGAGATCTTCCTTTATCGCCTCTCTGCATAGCTTCGCAAGCTCGGACGTGAGTTGGTGATTGCCTGCAGCTCGTGCGGCTCCACGTTGGCGTATCAGCTCGAGAGTTTCCGTAGACAGACGTCCTTTGGTGACTTGCAAACTCTCTGCCTTCCTGCCACTCTCGTGAAGGTGTTCAACGAGCCGATGATATTCCTCGTCGATGTTCTCGATAACGGAATCCTCCCATAAGCTGACAAGGAGAAGTGAAGTGGATCCCAGTTGATGACTGTCCTGGGGCTTCGCTTCCTGAACTTTGCTGCTCTCTCAACACGCATCGAGAAGTGGAATCTTGCGCGGAGGAGACGATGGTCCGATCCCGTGTAGAACTTTGGAACAACAGCGACGTCGGTCAGGCAAAACCTTCGATTGAAGATGATGTGGTCTATCTCGTTATGGAACTGTCCATCAGGTGACTCCCAAGTCCAACGAAGGTGAGAGGGCTTCTGGAACTGCGAGTTACCATGGATGGTGTTGGTCGACATGATAAACTCAGACAGTCTTTCGCCCTGCTCATTCCAATCCATTCCGTGAGTACCGATGTGAAGTTCTTCAGCCGTTCTTCTCGGGCCAATCTTGGCGTTGAAGTCGCCGACGATGACCTTGAAGAAGGTATGATCTTCCTTGTAGAACTTCTCCAATTCCATAAAATGCTTCGTGTTCCTCCTCGTCGTAGCTGGATGTTGGTGCGTAGGCGACGAAGATTGTCAAAGCAGGAGTTGATCCACATCTTCTCAATCTCAAACGTCCGATTCGGGTCGTAAGGCTTTCGTACGAATCGATGTTTATGGCCAAGTGCGTGTTGACGAGGACACCCACACCGCCAACGCCTCTGCTGTCGCATGTTCCAAGGAACAGTTCTTCTCCAGTATCGAAAACGGCGTGTAGCGGGCGGTGCCTTCTCGTCTCGGTCAGTCCGATGACGTCGTACTTGATCTTCCTGGCCTGCATCATCAGATCTTCGATGTGAGCTTCGGATGCAAGCGTTCGTGCGTTGAAAGTACAGATCGCCATCTTAGTCCTTCTTCGTTTAGGCAGCCTATCCGGGCCCTGAGATTCTAGCAGCCTCTCCCGAGCGGTCCTACCCAACGCTGCCGTATTGGGGGCTCCCTCAGGTTCAGGGGAATGAGGCCCATCCATATTGCTTGAAGGCACACGAGTAGCTTGCCAGGCTCTGTCGTGTGGGCTAGGATAGACCTCCAGGTAGTTAGCCACGCTATCCTGGAGCGGAACAAGGGGCTTATTTTTTGGAGGCGGCCCCGAATCGCCTCCCATGTACTTCCCAGTCACTTGAATGCAAGCTTTTGGCTGTGCCGACATGCAGGATACCAACCGCACACACACAGAGCGCACCACACACGCAAGCATGCATGGATACACCTGTATGGACAGCTGGTATGAATCGACACAGCACTACAGAAACAGGGAGTCCATCCCCTGAATCCACCTGCGTCTCAGGGCAAGTACATGGTGGCTTTTGGTCCGCGATTTACCCCCTATCCGCCACCTGGGGTCGCGCCACGTAGCCTCGCCACCAACCGGCTCGAGATCTTTCAGTGAGAGAGGACCCTCAGTGAAAGAGATCCGTGGATAATTTGATGTTACTGCACTTTATACTAACGTCCAAAACGAACAAGCTCTGCAGGCTTTGTCTGAAATGCTAGATAGGCATCTCAACAACATCCAGACGTTCGGGCTAAATAAAGTACACATCATGACTCTGGTTGAAGAATGCTTACGTTGTAACATATTTAAATGGTCAGGATGGTACTATTCTCAAATCAGAGGACTAGCCATGGGTCAGCGATTAGCGCCAGTACTTGCCGTGTGCTTCATGAGCAAAATTGAAGAACCAGTACTGAGTCGCTTGCCTTTGATGTACTGCAGATATATCGACGACTGTTTCATTATAACATCAACACAGTCTGAAATGGATGAATGCTTCCGACTGCTGAATCAGCAGTCCCAGTACATCAAGCTCACACGAGAAGTACCAAGGAACGATTGGCTGCCCTACTTGAATACGCAAATCAAGTTGTCTAATGGCACTGCTAGCATAAAGTGGTATCGAAAACCTAGTTGCAAAAACATCCTGATTCACGCAACATCAGCTCATCCTGGTCCAGTCAAAAATGCAGTCATTAAGAACATGGTCACAACAGCAACCAGGATGTGTTCTGGTGATGAAGAACGACAGGAATCAAGGCAATTAGCTTTGAAAATAGCTGCGGAAAACGGCTATTCGGTACCAATGCATCGCATGAGATCGAGTGCTGGCCAACAGCGACACGTACCACGCCGAGAAAAGTTACCTTTGTGCCTCCCTTTCATCTCCGATCGAGTCAGCACTGCAATACATCACAGTATTGTAAGAGCTCAGCTGCAAGATGATGTTATATTAGTTAGTAACGTGCCTAATAGCAATATCAAACGGCAGCTCGTCCGAAACAGACTGTATGACAGGCAGTGCGTGACTTCAGACTGTATCGTCTGCCCAAATGGCACGTTAGGGGATTGTGGTAAGGTTGGGGTGATTTACCAACTTGAATGTATGGTATGTTATAGCACGTATATTGGAGAAACTGGGAGAGCACTAGGTATCCGTATTCAAGAGCATCTAGCTGGGAAGAGGCGTGGTAATGTAAGCTACACCACTTGGCAAGCACAAGATTGAGGAGCACAATGGGAACGACTTTGATGTTAAATGTTCTGTGTTAGCGTTCGAGACTGAGATTTCATCCAGAAAAGCATTGGAATCATTCTGGATTTTCGCAAGGAAACCTAGAATGAATGGCCGAAACGAATGTCCGTCGATTACGAATGAGCTCTTGCCTTTTGTCTCGAAGTGCGAGCTATCAATGCGACGTGCAAATTGACAGATTTCGAGAAATATATGGCACCACGAGACGAGTAGAGCTCATTCTTTTTACTGACGTCAACTAACGCAGGGCGTGAGCTACTGCTCCGCATCGGTGGAATCATCGGTGAGTTAGGTTTTCATACTGAGTGCTCGGTAGTACAGGGTGAAAATGGCTTGAGGGAAAGACAATGGCTTGTCGAGGATTCTTTCACGCTCTCCCACGCGGATGCTGACTCTCGCCAGCTGCGAGCCGTCTGTGCTCTCCGCGCATTCATTCACTCTCGACACTACTCTCACACGGTAGAGAGCCATGGTCAAGGAATTCCTCGACCGTTATTCACCCTGCCGTAGTATTCTCGACGTTCTCTGACGTCAAGAATACTGTGCGCGGTGGATCGAGTAGCTAACGAATCAAAAGCTTCAGACTATCTCCAGGCCTCTGAAGAAGACGAAGCTGTCGAAACGTCAGGCCAGTCAATAAAGATTCCATCTTAAAAACCTCGTTTGGCATACAGTACAAAACACAATTGCAGAAAATTGTGTTTGTTTTTATAAACAATTCAGAAACCCCCGAAGGGATGTAACAAGTTCGAATTCCTGCCGTACATCTGGCACAGTGTTGGGACGGGAACGACTCTACTTGTTTCTAGGAGTGCCCTTACTAGGAACTCTTAGCTTTTTTTACCTATGGCAATAACATTCGCTTCTCGACGGCATCTTATACACTCTATCGATCGCTTGTCCTATCTCCAAAATCAAGCGCTCCAACCCGATTCTTTCATGTGCCCGCTTGAGACGTGGCTCCTCGGAGCGCTAACTTAACTTTCCGAGCATTCCCTTTTTTCCACCCGACCTACGTTCGACCGTTTACAGTATGCGGTTTTCGTAACTCTGTGTTTCTCTTCGGAGGCTAAATCTTCCTGCGCCAAACATGTTAATATCTCCGGTGATCACAACCAACATACATTATTGTTGAGAAAGAATGTAAGAATTTTCCAGGAACGATTCAATTAACCCATTGGCGACGGCTCGATTAGGGATGCAGCAAGTAAAAATCTGCGCAGTCGTTTTCAAATAAATTGCCATACAATATTAATCAAGACAGGAGGTAAATGTTGTAAGCAGGATCAATTGCATATTAGCGCGAATGTCTACTCAAGAGTTATTTGGAGTGATTTATCGGCACTGATTCAATCTATTACGACCTCAAAAGCTCAAAAATTTTATGCTATCGTCGAAACCCTTCGGCCTATTAGATTCGATCGCGTGTGCCCTGATCACGAAAATGAGGTTCGTTTTTTTTGCGCTGGCGCCATTTGGCGCGCCAATTTGGCGCCAAGGGTGTTTCACCAAATTCGCTGTAAACTTGCACATAGGGGTTATTTAGGGTCCTGATTACGGATATGTCATTCGTTTTTAGCATTTCCACCGTTCAACGCACATTTTCCATTCTCCTGGGTCCTCTCACTTGTACATAATACCTAGGACTGAGCCTAGAAGGAGGGAGGACTCCGGGGTGGGTGAACCAGTCAACATGTGGCAAACGTTAAAGCGTATAAGATCACAGGATAAGTGTTATTCACTTCGGAGCACTCTCCTCCTCAAAGGCTTAGTCCCGATCGCGAGGTGATCAGTGAGAGGGCGCAGACGAGCGGAAAACAGGCGCGCACAGGCGCTGGAGGAAAAATGAATGTTATATTCGTGATCAGGACCTCAAATAACCCCTATGTGCAAGTTTACAGCGAATTTGGTGAAAACACCCTTGGCGCCAAATTGGCGCCAATTGGCGCCAAATGGCGCCAGCGCCAAAAATGAACCTCATTTTCGTGATCAGGGCACCGAATTACCCCTATAGGCGAAGTTTCGACGAAAAATAAAATTTTGAGTTTTTGGGGTCGTAATAGTTGAATAGTGCCCTGATTTTCTAAATAACGCCTTGTTATTTTCGAAAGTCAGGAGCGCAATAAAAAAAATCATTTTTCTTATGTTGCACCTCAGCGTTTTTTTTTTGTCGCAGAGATTGCCGTCGCTGACGGAAAGTTCTTCAGCAAAATATTCCTCAAATGCCCCTCTCATTAGTAACACGCAAGCCCTCCTTCACTGCCCTCACCGTCTTCAGAATATGACGTCATCTGCCATCGTGATCGAGCTCACGGGACCTACAGTAATGCTCCAGCTCGAAGCTCTTTCTTAATTTTTTCAATCGGATTCATCGTTGGATAGTTTCCTAGAAACATTAGCTCTGAATATGCAAACCCCTCGGAACCCGCTTTTCAGAAAACGTCGTAATGGTATGGGGTCCGTCCACGACCCCATTGAGCACGACCAGTACACCATGTTTTCAGTGCTAATTTTTCCGATTTCGTCCACCTTAAGGGAAATATGAAGTTTATTTTATGAAATGGAATGTGCTCTTTTTTAGCCCGAAAACCATTCGGTTCGAATAAGTGAATCGCTTCGAAGGTAGAGACAGAATATCTTTCTTTATTGGCCCCTCTATTTGGCTCCTATACAGCTGGTTTTTTTTTTCCTTTCAGTGTTAAAACTGTTATCGTACCGTTAACAAAACCATATAGATTGACGTGTGTTGGGGAAACATTATCCCGCTTCGTTGCAACGATTGTGCCGCCTAAAACATCGCGTTCTATTGTGCCCCATTACTGAGCGTGTGTCTCACGTTGCAAGTGAGCAACGAATGACACAACGTTTCACAAAAAAAGAGGTCTGTATAAAACCTCACTTACGGATTCTAGAAAGGCAAGGACAAGCTTATGCTTGGGGATACCCTGCTCCAAACGAAGGTTTAACATCTGCTTTAACAGCGATTCAGATTTGAGACGCTATAAAAGCCGGCAACACATTGGAAGAATCGGGTTGAGTTGTTCGATTTTGAAGAATAGGGCAAAAGCAGCGATAGAATAGGATGCAGCTCAAGAGGCATGTTAGTTGCCTAAGCGAAAATAATCCAGAAACAATTCCTAGTGAAGAATCGGGGAAAAGTGAATCGTTCGCAATCGCAACACTGTGACAGATGTAACGGCGGAGGAAAGTGAACGCGTAATCTAATCCTTCGATTTCTCGAATTGCTTATATACGACGAAATTTTGTTCATAGAATCATGATTGATCCGGGAGCTAACGTCCTTAAAGCAACAGTCCAGGCAGGGTTTCAACTACTTGGTCATTAGGCGGTCAAAACATGCCCCAGCCCAACTAAAGTTTATAGGAAATGTCTTTAATTTCAAAACCTACCTCTAAAATGCGCTGGAAGGGGTCGAAGTCCTCTTGGAGGGGGCGGATCACCCATAAAGAGGCGGATCGCCCAACATACGCTGTGCAGAGTCCGCGCTTGACTAGCGGTCGTTGCGGGACCGCCGCGCTGTATGAGGTCGATTCCATAAGAACGCAATTGAAGCGCTTCAATTTCGATTGCTGGCAAATAGTTATGTATTTGCAAGCATGCAGCTATTTGCCAGCAGTTGCAATTGGAGCGCATGTACTACGGGCAGGTTCGGACAACTCGTCCAACACACGTCTCCCTAAACGGCAGGGCATGTCCCTGTCTAAGCCCCAGTTGGGCGTTTTCTTCACTTTTTCTCTTTACGTTCGACCACTTTTCACCTACAACTTCCATATAGGTGCTTTTGGCCCGCAAATTCGTTCCTGGACTGTTGCTTTAAGCGATCGGTCAGCCTTAATCTCATCGTATACGCTCGTACTACAGCTTCAATCGTGTCCAAAACTAATGCTGCTTGTTTTCGTTTCTATTTCAATAACTTCGTATAGCATACATTATCTCGCCAGCCGAATACGCCAAAGGCTAACGAGGAAGGTCTTTCAGGAAATGCCAAGCTTTCTCAAAACGGTTTTTTGCATGATATAGGGGTACATGCATGGAACATTGAACCGTAGTTCATTTTTCCTGAGCGACCTTCTGAATACCAAAAAAGGGGTTATGAAGTGGTCCGTGGTTCGGATCCTCCCAGTGACAATTTTTTGCATTTTCTGTTGGCGTTCCAAAACTCACGAAAAAGGGAGTCAACGTGAATAGCAGATGCCATATCTATAATTAGGAGCAACACCAACCTTCATACGTAGATATTGACTAAAAAACTGGTGGAGAAAGTTGCGACACCAAAACGGCGCCGTTGTAGCGCCCAATGGCGTCATAGCGAATTCAAATGACGTTTACGCTAAAAACTAATAGAATATTCGTAATCAGGACGCCGAATAACCCCTAGCCCGAAAGTTTCAGGGAAAATTAAGATTTCGTCCTAACTTCGAACAGTTGGACCATGGGTCAGTAGCCCGTCAGGCTCTTTGGTAAACAATTTGGAGGCGACCTTCTTGTCATTTCTTACGGAATGAGAGATCCTTCCCCGTAATAGACAATGGTAGACACTCAAGCGATGGGTGAGAAGACAGCAATGACTATGTCATTAGTTCTCCTCCTTGTCAAACACTGGCAGGATGGACTTCTGGTCATAATTCTGGCTGGGTCTACTGCCGATGGCTAGGTCAGCTGCGAAAAACGCAAAGTTGTGTGAGACTTGCCCTGCGAGGGAGAACCTCGGTTTCCGTGGTAATTTCTAGAACGGACCCCTCCTATTCCACGTTAGCCCTTCTCCAAGCCTTCCGGGGGCAATTTGTTTATGAATTATAAAATTTATATCGATGCACACACAAGTTTGTGAGAGACCAATACGAATTTGCAGTCGTAGGATCTCAAAACGAACATAATCCGCATTATATGCATGCGCAGGAGTGCACGATCACAGGAAAATGACAATAGAGAAAAAGCAAAACTTTGGCACTGTGGGGAGTCGAACCATCAACAACGCCCCTTCCACTTCCGATTCACAGACCGCACCACTAACCACTAGGCCACCCGACTACCGCTGACAGCCTAGCTTCAAAAGGCGCTGATGAATATTCCACAATAGTTTCAATACATGCTAAGGAGATCGTTTTATTTTTGACCGAATTCCGCACTGTTCTCAATGTACCATTCATGAGAACCTTTTGATATGACACTGGTCAACGCTGTG
>MU905336.1:0-12669 GCA_036418205.1 Ostertagia ostertagi | reverse complement strand
ACATTTCCCTCCATGTCTTTTACCCATATTTCAACTGCTCCGTTTTCTAGGAGGGTTATATACGCGCGCTGAAACGGCAAATTTTCTCCCGCGCCGCTCACCACTCATCGCATGCAACTTCTTACAACCGAAGCAAGTACGACCCCCCTCTACAAACTCATCGAAATACGACCCCCGCTGCTACTTGTACTTGACTTTGTAGGGGTTGACCTGCACGGAAGTCCACCATTTTAACCTGCAGCTTGCCTTCAAGCTAGACGGAGTGTTTTAAAAACAACCCATGACTGTGTGATATGATGAATGGGTGCTGTTCTGTATACGTCCTTATCACAGTAAAACAAGACGTTCAGATGTTTTGTAAGCGATAACGTCTCCTCACTGGCAGTCGGTGGGCCTCACTTTCCGGCTTCATTCACCGTTTCTGTCAGACTATTTCACGGCACAATTGTTCGCAGTGAGTTCAGATGTAAAGGAGAGACCAACTTACAGTCGAGATCCGTAAGTTGGGGTAGGCGTGGCACCGGACGTGACGTGCACTTGATAGAGGCTACGTGGATAAGTTGCTTCCAACATACATCGCGGCATATCAGCAAAGCATGCTGGCAACAGCTTATCCACGAACTTCTATCAAGTACACGTCACTTCCGGTGCCACACCTACCCCAACTTTCGGATATCGACTGTAGCTCGAGTTCATTTTTCTGCAGAAATCCATTATTGCATTTACTGATATAGCATCGATATAAGCGGAACTATTCTTCCATCCGCTTCTTTACCAATGAGCCGAGCACAAGATTTGAAGGAATTACTGACTTAGATCGCACAAACGGAAGCTAATGTCATTAGGGAAGGCAGAGTGAGTGCACCGCACTTTACCTGGAACTAAGCCTTAGGGAGAGGGAAGAATCGGTGGAGACCAGGTAACTTACACGGCCTTGTTTTAGAATGTTTCCCTCTAAGGCTATGAGCGCTCAAAACACTTTAGATCAAGGCAAGGTTTACCTTGTCCCGATAGTTATCATATTTTGCGTAGGCACCATCAGGTCTCGAAGAACACACAATTGGGAAGTAACTCGAGGTGTGTCAGTGCCTTGAATGTACAAGGAGGTGATAACATTCGGGAATATCACCATCACAAGGAAGATTGCTGTAGTGAACATTACTAACGGTCGGTGACCTTCTTGGCGCTAACGCAATTCACGGAAAATTGTGGTGGTAGTGCATTCAAAACCGATGGTTGAAATGTTTCTTTTCTTCTCCCCTAGCGTTAGTCCCGCGCAGTCGCAGGGTCCGCTGTTTTTGTCAGCCGTCGCCACTTTGCTCTGTCCAGGGCATCTTCCATCGTGGCCGCGACCTCACCTAGGTCCTTCTTGATTACGTCTTTCCACCTTTTCTTCGGGGCTCCTCGCGGTCGCTTGCCTTGTACTTCGAAGTCCATCGCTGTTCTTATCGGATGGTCCTGTGGCCTCCTTAGCACATGCCCATAGTCGCGACGCTAGATTCTGTACTTAGCGGGAATGGCAGTCTGCATGATCGCTCTGACATCCTCGTTTCTAACTTTGTCCAGCCGCGTCCAGCCGCAGGCCCTTCTCAGCATCCTCATTTCGGCAGAGTGGAGCTGTCTTTCCTGATTCTTGTTCAAGGCCCAGCACTCGCTGCCGTAGAGCATCGCAGGCCTTACCACTGTCCGGTACACCTTCCCTTTGAGCGCTCTGGAGCACCTTCGATCGCAGAGGATTCCAGTGGACTCCCTCCATTTCATCCATGCAGCGTTGACCCGAGCCTTCACCGCCTGATCCACACTACCGTCGGCTGCCAGATCGCTCCCAAGGTATCGGAAGTCCTCCACTCTTTCGATGGTCTCACCATGGCCGTCCACGATCGGCTCTGCACCCTCTTCGGAGCTCAGGAACTTGGTCTTCTTGACATTCAGCCGTAGCCCGCCTTCTGCCAGGACTTCTGCCATTTCTGCACCTTGGCTTGAAGTTCCTCTCTACTATCGCTATCAAGGCGACGTCGTCAGCGTAGAGGATAGTCTTCAGTGGTCTCTCCATGAGCCCCTTCACCAGGACATCTAGTGTTAGGAGGAAGAGGAACGGGCTCAAAGATGACCCTTGGTGCACGCCGACTGTAATTTCAATCTCCTTCGTTAGGCCGTATGGGGTGCATATAGCTGCCTTGGCTTCACCTGCATGTCCTTTAATAGGGAGATCAAGTGGTCTGGCTTTCATTCCTAACGCGATCTCCATAGTACTGCTCGTGGTAGCCGGTCGAACGCCTTTTCTAGGTCGAGGAAAGCTAGGTAGCAGGGCTTGCGCTTTTCGCGATACTTCTTCCATCACTTGCCTGGCGATGAAGATGGCATCCGTTGTAGATCTTTTCGGGCATGCACCTGAGAGATCTGGACCAGCTCCCGTAATTTCGAGTCAACCAGGCGCTCGTAGAACTTCATGGTAGTGCGCACTCAACTGGATCGCAGCGGCAGTTGGAGCAGTCTATCGCGTCCTTTCAGTTTGAAGATGGGGACGATAGCACTTGTTCTCCAGGCATCCGGCATCCTTCCTTTATCAGAATTGTTCTGATGGCATCGTCAAGGCTGAGATAGAACTCGTCCTTGTCATTTTCGGGGCATCCGGCTTCCGGCTTGCGGTGCGTACACAGAAAGTATGATCCAGTACCCCTCCTTCCTGTCTACCCTCACAGCCATGATCCGATCGCTGATCCTGTTCACTGCAGAGACATAATTGGGATCCAACACAATTGGAAGAATCCGACCTATGGGCACACGTTCCGCTTTGGTGTTTCTCATTGTAGGTAGAGTTTGGCACTTCCGATTTCCCTGGCCTTAGCACCTTTCCATCGCGTCTCCTGAAGGCATAGCACCTGGATGTTCCTGCGCGTCATGAGATCAGCGACTCTCGGGACTTCCCAGTTAGTGATCCTACGTTTAAGAGTCCCTATTCGAACTAGCTTCTTTGGCCGAGGCCGTTCCTCCTCGGTAGCCCTCGCATACTGACGACAGAACTCGGGCGGGGGTTCTGCGCGCCACTTCCGGGTGACGTCCTAGCATTAACACTGATTCTTTTGCGACTTTTGAACATGGTTTGTGTGACTGGGGTCTCATCAGCCGGCCTGTCAACCTGGGCCTGACGCTGGTACTAGAACCATTTTTGCAATTTTTGCAATGCATTGGCTTACTCGGAGGGACCGAAATCATGGTTTTGGAGGTGCGCCATAGTCATCTCTTAACACTTCGGCTATCCTGCCTAACCGCTATTTAATGGTATTTTCTCTTGGAAATGGCTGATCAGAGCTTAGGGGGTACTGGGGGAGGTGGAGATACTTAACCCTTTGCCTGGCGGTGGCAATTGCCACCACCGAATTCAAATGCTTGCATTTCCGCTGAAACAGCATGGTTTTTCTAATCCTGCTAGGGGTTGCTTCAGTCAACCTTCCCCTTCCTAATTATGAGCTTAACCGGCCATTTCATTGTTTATTGCTGTTAGTATTGCAAGTATTTGTGTACAAGTGCAACAGTGAATGGGCGCTGACCCCCGCAACCGGCCAAGTAAGTGTGACTTTGTCTTAAAATACTTGAAGTGGATCCATTCCTAAATCAAAATTATGGGTTATAATATTATGCAAGATTATAAACTTTTTCGGCATAACTATGAAACTTCGAATTGTTTCGACATAAGCTTAAAAACTAAGAAGGTGGGCCAATTTTCAAAGCTTCTCTTAGTTTCTTTGTTTGTGATCGAATAGCTTCCAAATTTCGCCATAATGATACCTATATGCTCACAAGTAATAAACAATAGCTAGAGAAATTTCTCCACGGGGAAAAATTCAGTCCGAAAGGGCTTAGACTGCGGTGCATTTCACTTTCTCGAGCTACTTGTCTCCAAGATTATAGGTCCTGGAAGAAGCCCTATATTGGATACGAAACTATTTCTCCGTTCTCCCCCAATTTGTCGGTCTGTCGGCTCGAAACGAACAATTCTTCGGCACCATCGCTGCGTTGCCATCAATTATCCATCCCATTCTGCAAAGCGCCTACACCTCTAAATATCAGAATGTAGCCAAAATAAGAGCAGCGGATGTAGGGCATGTATGTATGTGATGTCAGTGCTTGCGATTACATCACGAGTAAACATTTAGCACAGCGACTTATCTGCAAGTCGAGGATTTCGTGTTCGCAGTGATAGTGATAGTAGAAAGTGATAGGAGATTTAAGCCAACAGAACTATGTTTACCAATAACAATCCAATAAACTATAGAGTTGTGGGAAGGAGGTGGCTGGTATCATTCACTGGGTGTTACGGGTAAACATGTGAAAGCTGTGGTGCTCTTCGTACGTTGAGAATGAGCGACAAAATGCGGAAGTCAATGAGCACGAAAATACAAATAAGATTAAATAGTAATTAGGCTTCTGGTCATCACAAGGAAGCTGAGCTCAGCTCAGTCGTTTTTGATAGATGTCGTTTTGCTGATTGCTGTTCTGCCAAAAGTTTAGCAGACTTTGGTAATATGACATAGCTATATAGTTGGACATCATAGACATGTTTTCCAACGATTTGGCGAAAATACTGTTTTAACATGTTTTTGTTAGCAGCCATCCCTCTTTAAAGGAATCTTTCGCGGAAAAAGCTCTGCCACCATAACCACAGAAAAAACGATACCCCTTATCGTTAGGCCCCTAGCCTCATGAGCATTGCAAAGAGGAACATAAGCGTTACTTTCGATAATACCAATCCTACACACAAGACAAAATGATCTTTCCGTGGAAGGTTCCTTTAGGGTATCGTTTTCTGTGGTACTGGGGGCGGAGCTTTTTCCGTGGAAGATTCGTTTAAGCAACAGAACCCTCTCTCAGTAGAAAGGTGAGGTCGGCATTTTGTATCTACAAACCCATCTATACAACACATTACGTTCTATTAGGTTGGTGATCATTTCTGCAACAAATTACAATTGATGCTAGATTTTTTGAGAACTCCGAAAAGTACGCAACATTTTTTTCAACGCCGCATCCACTTTTGCAATTTTGGTCAACCAACAGCTCCAGCAAACCTGCAACAGCGCGGGACTAAAGCTATGGAAGAAGATCAACCGACCAGCTCATTGTCTCGCTACTTGTTGTGGCTAGTACACGTTCGCAAGTAAGTTCGTTGCTCTTACTGTATCACGAATCGATTGAAGATTTCGCAAGCAGGTACCAGGAGGCAAGACTGAGAATAGGCCAAAGAAAAAAATACGTTCCCTCGTCCGCGCGGGATGGACGGGTCTTTGGTTACATAAGGGCCTTTCAGTGGTGCCAAGCTTTTTCAAAACGGTTTCTTGTATGATATAAAACATATGCGGACACCACAGAACCATAGTTAATTTTTCCTAAGCGGCGCTCTGAATTCCAAAAAGGGGGTCAATGGTTCAACTCCTCGTTGTGACAAATTTTCGCATTTCAAATTGACGTTATCAAAATCGCGCAAAATGGACTCAGCATGAACGATGAATGCCATGTTCATAATAGGACAACGAAGAGTTGATACCTCGTTCAATAGACTTTGATTGGAAAAGTCAAATGAGTGAAAAAGCTGTGGCACCAAACCGGGGGCCCCCACTTAGGTGTTGCAACTCGAAGTGCAAATTTGTCACCACAAGGAATCGATCCAGAGAGCCCCTCTTTGGTATTCTGAGGGCCCTTAGCAAGAAGTAACCGTGGCTCTGTGTTCCCGGATGTGTTCTATAGTTGTGCCAATAAGACGCTTTGAAAATGCATGGCACCCTTGCGAGACTTTTCTGGTTAGTCTGCGATCTCATCTGTGCTTGTAACCTCGGCCCATTTTTTCATTTGTATTTTGTTATTTTTTCTGTCGTTCGAGTTGATAGGGGGAACAGTATTCAAATCGACCTAAACGGTTCACAAGAAGGTCGTATTCTGGCTAGGACGCAGTCAAGGTTGAAATTCCGATTCTAGCACCAGCGCCTTATTCTCTTCAGCGGGTCCGATAGTCCGTCGGCAGTTCACGGAGAAAATAATGCAAAAAAATTGTTAAACTCAACCAGGTTTCACCGTTTGTGGGAATTCCAGCGTCTAAAAATCGCGGTGCAGTGACAAGTAAGACACATAATTAGCAGCTCGCGGATTGCGCCTTGAAGTATTTCAATTTTAGGCCCCTTGATCAGCAGTCATTATGCACGCTTTTCGAGTCCAAAATGATGCTTATACCATGTATTGGCGGAGTATCGAGAATAGTCGGACAATGCTCGCAGGGCTGCTGCTTTGGATGATAGGTATAAAAGTTGAAGGTACATTCGAAGATCTACAGTGTCACTCTATCATGATGAAAGGGTGTGGAATTTCAAGGAACCTATTCGTATTAGGCAGCCATTTGCACCAAAGGCGCTAACAGGCATCAAAGACGTAGCTAACAGGCGCGGTACTCCTTCAACGGCCTTTGGAAGGCATAAGGTTGAGAAGCACAATGGCGTCGATTCTGAAAGAAGGGGTTAGGTGTATGCGCACGAAACGAAAATTGCTGATAGATAAATTAGGAGAGCTTCTGGATATTCTGCAAGAAATCCAGCGATGAACGGCCGGGTTGAACGCCCTTCAACAACGAGTGTGATCTTCGACACCGCACTGCGTGCTGTAGAATAAAGCCTTCGTGTGCGCTTCCCTAGTGTTACTGACGTCGGGAGACGGCACAGTATGCATTATTTCTTACTGACGAACGCCAGCGTGTGGTCGCGGAACACGCGCGCAAACGATGAATGGGTAAGTTCTACTAACACTTGGTTTTTTTTAGTGAGCTTATGGACGGAAACGTCGGAGCGCTAGAGCGGATAGGGTGCTTGGTGGAGTAGTATGTAAACCTCAACCTCGAACCACAGGCCTATGAAGACGCCGGATTCGTCGGAACGTTAGGCCAATTCAATAAAGTTCCACCTATCAACCTCGTGTGGTTCGTACAACAAATACAAACAAAATGTATGTCCGCCTACCGATAGCAGAATACCACACGATCGAGAGATTGCGCAGCTCAGGATTCTGAAGACTGCTCGTGATGCAGAGCCGTTCACGCTGACCTTTCCCGACTTCCCTAATCTTGTTTATCAACTGCCACTTTACCGACAAAAATTACGATTCAAAGAAGAACCTCGAAACCTGGTAGACTATACCTTTTGCTGATATCAGACTGAGAAAGCGTTCGAAAGTGGCACACTCTACAAGCAGATTTTTTCTGCTGTAATCCCTTCCTTCACGGACGAAAATTCGTTCTAAAAAATCGAAGCTCGCAAAATTGAGGCTGTTTTATTATGAAGGATGTGATCGGCAGAGTTATACAAAGAAGAATAGTGTTTCTTGGGGGCGCTACTCTCTTGCATGCGAAATATGATATGTCAAATGAACTTGTCGTATCTCGGTCGATTCCTCGATAACTATGTTACTGTATTTACCTTTGCTTGAATGCCAATTATATATGGACAAACCAAAGTAAGTTTAAAATGATTCATTGGACTGGATAGAAGTTTGCTAAGATAATCCTACGTTGACCTAGGCACTTGGAACAAGTGAGACTCACTACATTTCCTTTTCATGGTTCACATTACAAGATGTGCATGAGGCACAATGCGAGCCTAAGCGTAAAGTGGACACTTTAAAAACATCTTTAAAGGCAAAGGTCGGGCTCAGGCACGCTAGAGTAATTCCCGTGCCTGGAGTTGGGTAGCTGCACACATTACAGCAACTTTCCATTTTGAAAAACCCCGTTGAGGCGGTTGGGGCGTTCGGTTTCAATCCAGGGCCGCCTGGTCAATCCGGGACCGCCCACCTCCGGAAGTGGTGCGTGGCTGGCATAACGTGTGAAATCAGCTAGGTTGATTGCCGTATCAACCGATAGAACGACTGACATCTCCAGAAAACTTGTTTGTACGTGTGCCTCTGCTCCAAACCAGGCCTCCGCATGCTTTAGTGGGGAAGAGGGTTGCTATTAAAGGAATCTTGCGCGGAAAAATCATGATTCTATTTCAGCCATAAATCACTGGCTTGAGACTCATTATCCACGATAATAGTGAAAAGAACTGAAGTATTGCTTTCGTTTTGATTAGAAATTCGAAAACTCGAAAAGGCTGCTACGCGTTCGAATTGCCCACGGACGTCTTTCACGAATGCTGGCGACGGGGATGCTCAAACTTGGTTCTTGGAGTGCATTCACTAGAAGCTCTTTCTGGCCTTCTGCTTCGTTGCATTCACATCTTACACTTCTACTCCATCCTATTCCATCGATCGATTTGTCTCCACTCTCCGAAATCGCGCGCTTTAACCCGATTCTCTCATTGCGTCGCCTGGTACGTAGCCGGCCAAACGCCGTCTTCTTTCCATGCCTCGCCTGGCTCTGCCTCCTGGTCCTTCGATGGTCCATAACGTGTAGTTTTTGTACGTTTGTTTCTCTTCAGAAACCGAATCTTCATGCGTGAAACTTTGTGTGCTATTTCCAGTGATCACAACTGACATATTCATGTTAGGAAAGAGTGCAAGAATTTTCCGCGCAAGATTCCTTTAAAAACTCGTCGACGGTCAGCATGTGGAAGTAAAATAGACCACGACTACCCACAACTGGATTTAATCTTACCATATGTGCTTGTTCACACGTGTGCCTGCCTTGCGCTTTTCACGAAATTTAGCCACCACTTGGCGAACCAACTGGAGAAACCACTTAAAGGACGAATTCACGCTGGGAGGAAACCCATTCCAAATTAACTCAGGGATGGTGAGTGGTACACGAAAGAAGGAAGAACCATGAGAAACGGCCCAGAACCCGAGAAATGGGACCCCTTCATTGCCCGTTGATTTGAGCATTGATGCGACTATCATCGCTGTGCCCTCTTCAACGCTACGCTCTCTCACCTATCTAATCACTCCCACGTATAGATCTGCGGCGAGTGATCAGCTGGTCGGTGGGCGGAGATCGGCAGACCCGCCAACTTTGAGGCATAATAGGTCGCCGAGGTCAAATTTTTCGATGCGAATTGCGCATCAGTTCGCACCTCAGGAGGTCCGTGGGTTACTCAACTAGGTGAATTACTTCTTCCTCGACCTCCATTCTAATCGTAAAATCCTCCTTTAAATGCGTGGCATAGAAGGCAAGGAACATTGAGCACAATTGAGGGAACTAGCTTCACTCGTGGTGAGCGCGGAAAACTTCCTGAATCATAGTAGCTCATTACTGGAAAGGAGTGAGCATTGGGTAGATGTGAGCAGTGAGTTCGTCGTGCAGCAGTGAGTTTGAAGGAATCAAAAAAGGCTTGTGCAGTGAAGGCTCGTTACTTGCTTTGTTTCAGTTGTATACAATGCTATTTATCTATTTTTAGTTTATGACTAAGGAAGCCTGGTGTGCTCTGCACTTCTTGGGCTCTTGTAATCCTAAATATGCCCAGTACGAAGCTGTTCCACGATCAGAAATAACGGTAATTGCAAAATTGATCGCACAATTTCGTTCAAGCATTTTCATTACATCATGTAAAATTTCTTTGGTCTCATTTTTCGCAAATCTGTTTCTAGAGCTTGGTCAACCTGGGATGCGTGGTCATCAGGAAATCTAAAGAAGTGACATGTTTTTGTGATTTCGATCATTGCAACAGGAACTTCAGCGCGCTCCTTGTTAGTCAATACTTTTATAATGATTGGTTTTAAGTTATTATTCTATTTTCGTACATTATTTTTATATAGTCTGAAAAAGTTTGAAGGTAGCGATCACGATCTGAAGAGGTTTGGGGAGACATGGGGTGCTCAAAGGTACACCAATGTCGGAAAAAGAAATTCGTCAGGAAAACTTCAAACGGCCATTATTTATGGATCGTTAATCTCCGCCGCTCAAGGGATGGCAGCGGCTGAGACAACAGAAGTATGGACAAGCTCAGTTCATGCTCCAGTCGAGTTGCTGCGGTTGAGCAGCTAATGGCGCACAGCTTGCCTAAAATCACCCACTGAACAAGTGGGTGAAGCGCTGGGAGGACGTGCATATCAAGGATAAGGGAGGGTAAATACGCAGATGTTCATTCTCCGTGATCGCTTTCTTTTTATCGCTAGTAAATAAAATTAACCTTCCATGTATGTTACTCAAAAAATTTAAGAAACAGTACTCATCGCAAAGTGATGCAATCAAACCAGTGCAGAAATGTTTGCAGAAGCATCAAGCGCAACTTGGAGGTAATTATCGATCTCGTTTTTTAGTTCGCCTTTCGCCATAAGCTATTTTAAAGGAGCGCTGATTGAGCTTTGTTCCATTCAGAAACCATTGACTTCGGTTTTGCTCAAGCGCTCTAAAGGATAAAAAGGATAAAGCATTTGCCGTTGATCAATCCCGTTTTGGGATGCGGCACGCATTCTACTTCCATTTGTACATTCGTAGTGGCGTTTGAATGCGATGTGGCCTATACAATGACTTGCGGGGGCCAGCCGATGTTCAAGTCAGTGTTTTTATCCTCCCAGACAAGTCTGGTACCAATTAACCGACCCCGGAGGGATGGAAGGCTTGGTTGGCCCGGGCGACTCACGACCCAGGATTTGATCCCCGGGCGTCGCGTGCCACTTGCCACTACACCACTTCCGCCCTCGTCAAGCGCTCTACTTGAAGCAAATTACGAAGAAAAGGAGTAATTCTTTGCTCCTGCCGTGGTAGTGCGAGAAGCCAAACCACGCTTCACCAATGTGGACGTGGTGTGGAAGTGCTATGCAAAGTGAGCATCAGAAGCCTTCGGTGCTCACTAATAACTTACGCTTGGATATCAAAGCTTTTTACAAAGATGACTGCGCGTTCGAAAGATTTACCAGAGCAAAACCATAGCAGTAACATAACTGCATGCATAAAGTACGAGTATAGGAAACGCGGACAGAGCAAGGTAAAAAAAAAAACGAAAACAAAATTTATCACAATGTAGCAATACATAGAAAGGATGTGATAAAAATGTGAAGCGAGGTCACGAAAAATCAAGAGTTCAAGCAGACTGACGACAACGTGGAATGCAGCGAGCAGAACGTAAGATTAGTTAATCAAAATTACGAGACAGTTGGAAAATATGATGTAAGATTGTCTCGCGAAATCAGGAATGCGTTCGTTATTACGGGAGAAAGCTGAACATGGAGCGACTCTTGTCAGGTTGAATGAATTCTCTGACAATGGACATTGATTGATACACTTCGCTTATGGGCACCTTATCAATAATGTTGTCAGTGAACGACATAAGATACAGCATTTACCGTCGACCTACGATTTTTCAGATTCGTCACGCATTGTTACCTCGATGAGCATCGTATTAGCTAGACGAGCAAGAAGGCAGTTTGCCTATACCATGGCTTCCTTTGAGAACCTTCAAGAAGTAGATCCGTGCTTTTATCAAACTCACACCAAGGAAGTAAGCGTTTGAAGAGGAGAGCTTGGTTGGGATTTGATCCGAGAATTGATTCCGGATAATGCTGATTTGATCCCGAACCATTTAGTGACTCATCGACTAGTGCTCGACATACGTTAGGTATGTGGCGTAACCTGCCACGATACCGTTCCACTAGTTGACGCAGCTAGGATTGCATGGCTTTGTTCATTATGCTGCTATGATTACACTTTGACATGCTGCAAATGCTTCAAACAGTCAATACTGATTGAGCGGTTCTCCTAGTGATGCGCTTCATCGAGTTATCGCTACTTGCGCACTGGCGCACCAGAAGTAAATATCCACTCAATGGTCGAGCACTTTTTGATATGCATCATGCATTCTATTCATCCATCGAGCGTCGTACCTGCAATTCGATGCAATATTACTTCAGCAATACTAATTAGCGCAACAAGCCAATGTTGAAGTCAATGCTTTTCCCCTTCATAATGACGTTTGGAAGCAAACAAAGGTCCCCAAATGGGTAAGCGAAATTCGATCCAGGACCCGACCGTACAGGTTGCCAGTGACACCGTCATTGGCGCACTATCTTCGTGACAGAGTGACCGGAGAGTCATGTTTCAAGAGTGTTCACGGAACTTCATCTTGGTCGATTTCTGATACTTATGGTTAGTAGCCTACCGCTTCAAAAAGTAGATCGCGTCAACATGGTGAAAGTCCTTGAGAAGCCAGTTTTTCCTGTCCTGAAAACGATGTTGCACATTTGTAATTTAGCACATCTCTCAAAGTCGCACTTTTTGAATTCGTACGTCTTCATATGCTTCTATCGTCCAAGTTACATTCAAGAAGTTCTGAGCTGGGAGCGATACTAGTGATGAAAAGGTCTCGTACTTGAAAAGGCTAATTTTCTTCACTGGTATTTTACTCTGAGTTTGGATTACCTTCAACCTGTTTTTTTTTGGTGGTAGTCTTTAGTAGTATAGGTAAGAAATGACCTTCTTGGGGATTGAAGGATTGAACGAGTGGTTTGTAAAGACACAAGGAGACGTGTTGTCAGGAATCACACGCTGCAAATGCGCATCTGCTGTTCGCAGCTGAATATACTGGGCTGTGGTACCTTACGACACATTTCGCTCATGCACGAATACGCGTTTCACAACGTGATTTTAAGCATTGCTCCTGAGCAGTCAAAATAACCATGAGATTGTCTTCACCCACGCGCAGCTACAAAGCATGATTTTCGGGGTGACTGCATGTAAGAAATAAGAAGGGTGGTAATGTA
>MU905335.1:0-12549 GCA_036418205.1 Ostertagia ostertagi | reverse complement strand
AACGTATGGCGAGTAATTTTCAAAGTGATGTTGATTATCATAAGAGCAGAGTGGAGCAGGTATCTTTTCCATAAACATTCCGATTCTTCGTAAAAAGCCTCTTCATAAGGATCGTAAAGAATTTTACATCCTACACATCTATTCAATCTTATATCGTGAGTCGCCCGGGCCAACCAAGCCTTCCATCCCTCCGGGGTCGGTTAATTGGTACCAGACTTGTCTGGGAGGATAAAAACACTGACTTGTACATCGGCTGGCCCCCGCAAGTCATTGTATAGGCCACATCGCATTCAAACGCCACTACGAATGTACAAATGGAAGTAGAATGCGTGCCGCATCCCAAAAAGGGATTGATCAACGGCAAATGCTTTATCCTTTATCTTTCTCTTTAGCGAAGCTTATGTGGTGCTGAAGATGACCTGAAGATTCTGATATTGTGATATTTTTCAGGTACCTCCCTTATTCTATGATCTAAACTCTAGTTGAGGGACGTTTGAAAAGAAACTCCAGTGAATGTCGCTCGATGTCCTAGCGGCGTGCGCCTGTGTCCGAGAAATTCAGGAAAAGTGCGGCTTTCCGTGAGTTAATCGATTTGTTATAGGTTTCACTTGTACTTGTGTTAGAGCAGACAGGACAGACGAATAGGATAAAACAGTCAAAATTAACACTAGTGCTGAGATTTTATGAAAGGAGAAATTTCAGAAAATTTAGAGCAACAGCCCCGGGTCAGTTGGTGCGGTAACAGCGGTTGATAGGGAAAGTTTGAATGTTAATTTGACAGTGAAGATAATTGATGGAAACCACCGATGAAGCCCTTGAACAATGAGTTCCACATTTCCCTTAAAATGAGGGAGGGGGTGAGTTGTCTGAACTTGCTTGCTCCATGACTCCACTATCCCGTGCATATTTGGATCAGCCGCTGCTTTGTTATTCACTTTGGATGTCACTAGGTGTGCACAGCGAGTTATCTCGTCCATTAGCTCACTTTGTAAAGTTCTGAAACCTTTGTCGCGCGGTTATGATTCGCGACAGCGACCCTTCTGTGATACTCTTGGGCAACTCTGACCTACCCGCCGAATAATTGTTTCAAACGACTTCGTCTGGGATTGCTTTTCCAAGTTTTCGGAATTATGCTGGGTTACATTCAACGTTCGCATGGCAGAGTGCGGTCGAAAATAGCAGTCAAAAATGCGTAAAACCTCCTTTCTGCTAAAAACGGTGCTAAGCCACAGGCGAGGGAGGGGGGGGAGGAGAGGGTCCTAGGTGCGTGAAAAATTCCATTTTGTCCGAAGCTCCTGCCCCTTATCAAACCTATTTGAGTTCCCGCCTCTTGCGGTAACGCCAACTGGACTTTTCTGTGGTGACGTGTCTTGCCCTGAAGAAAAAACACTATGGAACCCCTCTACTGGACAACCATGTATTAAATCGATTACCCAATGTCAAAACAATGTTAATATTGCAATATCTCTTGGTTTATCAAATTAATACGAAGTTATTACGAATTGAGAGGTCTCATAGTGCTCCTTTCAGAGACAATGCTCACCACAGAAACCCCATTTAAAGCTATCGCAAAATACGGGGGCTTTAAGACTAAGTTGAAGGGGCAGGAAGTTTGAGAAAAATGGAAATTTCTCACGCAGAGCCCTCTCCCTCTCCTTCGTCTGAAGCTTAGTATCATTTTCGCCGAAAAAATTTTTTACGCAGTTTCAAATGCATTGCCACCACAATGCCCATTTGCGATAGCACCCTACAGTTCTTTGTAAGCAACAACTCTTTTCTAGCTAAGATTTTAGAAAAGCAAGGCCTTAGGGGCATAGGGCTTTTATGAGATTTCTTTCTTCTCTCGTATATGTATTCGTGTTAGTTCCCACCGCGTCACATTTGTGATAGATTTACGGCGAGAATTCATGATATCCCCTTGAATCAGGGAGCTTTTGGTGACAATTTTCTGTGAAGATGGACCACACGATTCCCATTCACGATGTTTTATAGCAAACGCAGAGGAAACGGGGCCGGCTGTCCTTCTGTTCGAGTCAAACAAAAGGTGCTCATTTCTCCATTTTGGGAAGGGGTTGCTTTAGGTGAGGGTAGTGTTTTCAGGCAGATATGGTATGAGGACTTTTGGAAAGTGGGGAAAGTTTCAAACTTGTGAAAGTGACCAAATGAGCACGCTCCAATTGTCCTGGATAACATGCCCCCTTTTGATAAAAGTTTTCCGCTCGAGTGATCAGAGAAGAAGTTTTCTGGATTTGTGCTACTATCGTCTTCATCCAAAAAGACAAATCTCCGTGGGTGATCTTCGTACGAAATCCTTGTCGTATAACGCAGATTAGGACTATAATTTGAGCTGGATAAGGAGAGTGACGCATGTCGTGCTATACCTGGAACATGCGAAGTATCCAGTTGATAATGAATGGATGGGAAAAGCTTGGCCAGCGATTCCTTAATTGGTTGCCCCAGTTGGGCATCTAAGTGAAAAGTAGAATTCACTGAATCTACTGTGGAAGAGCCCACCTTGACTAGAACATTTCATAGCTTCCTTCTTTCAAAAACGAAGTAAAAATCGTAGCTTCGAAACGGACGCGAACAAAAGTGAACAAGTTAACTTTCACATGCTTGCTTTTGGTTTGAAAATAAAAGCAGAGAGCAGAAGGTCGAAAATGATCCTGCTAAAAGAGGGATCTTCTTTCTGGGACTGATGCAGCGATTC
Organism: Ostertagia ostertagi; assembly: GCA_036418205.1. Lineage (NCBI taxonomy): Eukaryota > Metazoa > Nematoda > Chromadorea > Rhabditida > Trichostrongylidae > Ostertagia > Ostertagia ostertagi. The sequence continues at coordinate 9,839 of MU905335.1, read as the reverse complement.
GCAATCCAGACTTTAGCTCAGAATATAATCATGAGTTTATAGTAACGTGAGGAGCGGTGAAAGGCTTGCAAATTTTTGAAGGACAAAAATTGCTGTGAGAAAAAGCTGAGCTTTAGTGAGGCGTGACCCTTTCACACAAGCTTTATTACAGAGTAAAAAAAAAAAAAAAGAGCTATCAAGCAATAAATTAGGGGCGACCAAAATTGTTTCAGTACATGAGAAAACATACATACTTGGTTTTGATTCAGCATACTCGATAGCCACCACGATGCGCTATCATCTGGCTTACTATAAAGCGCTTCGTCTGTTTGTCATTCTGTATGTCTGTCACGAAATTCCCTAGCTCCTCGGGATCCACCTGGAGGGACCGGGTCAAGTGTGGGATGGGTGGGCAAGGTCTCACGTAATACAAAACACACATCAGCTAAGCGGAGCCCCGCCCACAGAGGGCGTGGCGTGCGTCGAAATGAATTGTACCGAAGACCAAGATTTCGATTTCAGTGACAAAACGACCTCGAAACTGGGCCAAAAAGTGGGTAAAGGTGTGCATTGGTAAGTCACATCGAATTAGGGAGACCCACCCCCGGTGGGCGGGGCGTTCTCTAAAAAAGCAGTGCTTTATGAAAAATTTCATATAATTTATAGCCACATGCAAGCTATACGAGTTATGTCTGTAACTGCTCAGCTAGAGACCAAACCTGCGCACCGCAATGGCCTAGGGATTCCCAAGGTAGGAGTATATTCGAATGCAATCGAAGATCCAACCGAACCACAGCGCTGGCCTGGTCTCCACCGCACCCCCTTCCCAAATGGGCCGCCACTGCTATCATTGCTGAGCCCGGAGCCAACGTTGGGCTCGTTTTCCCTCGAACTACGACTCCTCATCGGGGGTTTCTCAGCACACCCCTATCGCGAAAGTGACCCACAGGGAACACAACTTGAGGGTAGTAATTTTAGAAACAAGTTTACTCTCAGCCAAGGTGCAGGAAACGTTTAAAATTTCTAGCTGAATCCTCCAGAAGGATCATGATCAAAAACTCTCATAGAGAATGCATCTCAATTGCGTGTTATAGGTTTGCAAAGCCTCACCATGAATCGTCTTCCCTTGCATCATACATTCTGGACGATCCAGAATTTGGTCGATGGCCTACACAGTATCTATCTTGCTGGCGGTCATTGTTCTCCTTCGTCATTCTCCTGCTTATGTCAGTCTATGAGAAACGGTCTTCTTTCAGAGTGCAGCGTTAATCCTCTTCAATCTACTTCGGAGATTTATTGTGTTTTCGTAGAATGTCGTTGTTCTAAGAATTTAATAAGTTCATTGTGCGTGACTAGGAATTCGCTCGAAGCACTTGGTGTCCCGATTAGCCCCTTAATCCTCTTCAAAGGCAAGGTCGGGGTCCAGCCTCATTTAAGTAGAAGTGGGTGTGCGATCTATCACTGCAAAAGCTACGCTACGCTACAATACCGCCACTAACTTTTGAAATTTCTCCGCTGAGCGACGGATTTGCAGCGTCGCAAAGCGTCGCCCCTTCATAACTCCCCCCAAAGCGGGTCAAATGATTGGTGCTCTACACCATTGGACTCGTCTCTCTGTGGCGAGTCTAACCATGTGGAAAACTACGGTACTCGCCGTAAAAAATCGAAAAAAACACGCGAAAAACGCAAATTCGCGTTTCTTTTTCGTTTTTTCGTTATAACTCGCTTCAGAATTAAGATTTTCGAAATCTGAAAAAAGCATTGAACTCAGCTCGTCGAGTTCTATAAGAATATGCTTTTAAACTTTTGGAAAGCCTTACTTCAGATTGCGCCATGCACTCGAGCTTTGGCTCGAGAAAAAACTGTTTGAATGTGGTGCGCATATAATCCCGCTTATGCATCATGATCGTTCTTCAGAGAGATGGGTCTCAGCAGTTGCCCCAGAACGCGCCGCGTATTCAACATCGTCCATTGTATTGTGAATGGATCGATTGCTTTTTTCCAGATTTCATGGTCCCTATTCCACAGCGGCGCGTTAAATGACTTAACACGTAGTCCCTGCGCTCAACATCTCCTCCTCTCGTGTTCAAATGGAAATCATAGATCAATTCTCGGCTGGACAGTTAGCCTATCTGGTGAAATTTTCCAATGTTTGAGCGAAAGGTTTTTCCGAAATCTGAGGAGGTAGCGGGGAAATTTCTTCTTAGTTGTAGAGTACGCTTACTTGTGTGTAGGAATAAGATCACACACTTGCTTGCAGATGACCGCTCCCTGCGTGCTGTGGCCATGAACATGCCTCCTCGTCATGCCCTAGCCTATTTGGTGAAATTTTCCAATGTTTGAGCGAAGGTTTTTCCGAAAACTGAGGAGGTAGAGGGAAATCTCTTCACTGTTGTAGAGTACGCTTACTTGAGTGTAGAAATAAGATGACATACTTGCTTGTAGACGAGCGCTTCCGCCGTGCTGTGGCTGTGAAAATGCCTCCTCGTCATGCCCTTGTGGAAAGATCAGATTTTTTGCATTTCCAGATGAACTCGCAGACCTGAGATGTGCCCCATTGGATTCCCCGTGAAAAATGCTATCGAATGTTATGCATTACTCCTCCCAGTTGAAACTTTGGTTTTTCACCGTTTTCAGACTTCCCCTATTGCCGATTGGGCATCATTATTCCACTATTACTGCCCCAAAATCTCAAAGTTTCATTTTTCGTCGAAACTTTGCCTATTGGGGTAATTCGATGCCCTGATTACGAATATGACATTCATTCTCGTAGTGTGGCCCCAAACATCACACCTCGCCCCATTTTTTGCGACATGTTCCATGTTTAGAGCAGATGTTATGTAGAAAGCTGTGAAGGCAGCGACGAATTTCCTTCACTGACGTAGACTACGGTTACTTTTCTGTAGGAATTACATAGAAACCTTGGTGGCAGGTGAGTCTTCTTCCGTAGTGTGACCCCAAACATCACACCTCGTCATGCCCTTGCGATATGATCAGATTTTTTTTGGTTCTCCAGATGAACATAGAAGACTGAGATGTGCACCATTCAATTCCCCATAAAAATACTGTCGAACGGTATACAACTCACTTTCTGGAGAACATCTAGTTTACCTGCCACTAGATCCATTTTGTGACATTTCCCAATTTTCGAAGGGATGTTTTGAGGAAATTCGAGAAGGGAGGGACGAACTCTCTTCCCTATCGTAGAGTAAGTTTACTTGTATGTTGGAAAAAGATGATACACTCGGGCTTGAGCGAGTGTTTCTTCCCTGGTGTGGCCTCAAACATCGCTCTCCGTCATGCCCTGAAATAAAAACCCAGATTTTTTGGTCTTCCAGGTGGCTCTACGGAGCTGTGGTGTACACCATTCGATTCTCCATGCAAAATGCTATCGAACGATATACATCTCAGTTCCCACTTGAAACTTTCGTTTTTCACCGTTTTCGGCCTTTTCCTTATCGCCGATCGCCTTCCTCACCAGGAAGGTCTTTCAGGGCGTGACGAGCTTTTTGAAAACGGTCTTTTGCATGATATAGGGGCAGATGCGGGAACCACAGAACCATGTTCAATTTTTCCTGAACGGCCCTCTGAATACCAGAAAAGGGTCCCTAGTTCGATTCCTCTTGGTGACAAATTTTTGCATTTCGAGTTGACGTTCCAAAATTCGCGCAAAATGGAGTTCTGATTGTTCTGGTTGGTTCTAACTCCATTTTGCGCGAATTTTGGCACGTCAACTCGAAATGCAAAAATTTGTTACCACGAGGAATCGAACTAGGACCTCCTTTTCTGGTATTCAGAGGGCCGTTCAGGAAAAATTGAACATGGTTCTGTGGTTCCCGCATCTGCCCCTATATCATGCAAAAGACCGTTTTCAAAAAGCTTGTCACGCCCTGAAAGACCTTCCTGGTCAGCCCTGGCCACCCACGTGCTATTCACGTGCGCGGTGCGTGATGACTTTCCCACGCACTTTCGACACGCATAGCGGTGTATCGATCGGGCTGCCCGCCAGCTACCGAGAAAGGCCATCGGCTGTCACGTGAGCTCTCACGCACCGCGCACGTGAATTGGCCAGGGCTGAGGAAGGCGATCGGCGATAAGGAAAAGGCCGAAAACGGTGAAAAACGAAAGTTTCAAGTGGGAACTGAGATGTATATCGTTCGATAGCATTTTGCATGGAGAATCGAATGGTGTACACCACAGCTCCGTAGAGCCACCTGGAAGACCAAAAAATCTGGTTTTTATTTCAGGGCATGACGGAGAGCGATGTTTGAGGCCACACCAGGGAAGAAACACTCGCTCAAGCCCGAGTGTATCATCTTTTTCCAACATACAAGTAAACTTACTCTACGATAGGGAAGAGAGTTCGTCCCTCCCTTCTCGAATTTCCTCAAAACATCCCTTCGAAAATTGGGAAATGTCACAAAATGGATCTAGTGGCAGGTAAACTAGATGTTCTCCAGAAAGTGAGTTGTATACCGTTCGACAGTATTTTTTATGGGGAATTGAATGGTGCACATCTCAGTCTTCTATGTTCATCTGGAGAACCAAAAAAAATCTGATCATATCGCAAGGGCATGACGAGGTGTGATGTTTAGGGTCACACTACGGAAGGAAGGCTCACCTGCCACCAAGGTTTCCATGTAATTCCTACAGACAAGTGACCGTAGTCTACGCCGGTGGAGGAAATTCGTCGCTGCCTTCACAGCTTTCCACATAACATGTGCTCTAAACATGGAACATGTCACAAAAAATGGGGCGAGGTGTGATGTTTGGGGCCTTACTACGGAAGGAACGCTCATCTTCGACCAAGGTTTTCATACAGTTCCTACAGAAGAGTCACCGTAGTCTACGCTGGTGAAGATAATTCCTCGCTATCTTCATAGCTTTCTGCAAAACATCTCCTCTGAAAATGGAAAATGTCACATAATAGGCCCACTATGCCTGCTGAGAACTGTTCAAAGATTCCACTTGAAATACAGAGGATGGGATATTGAGAGCAGAGGGAACACGTAAAGCCAGTAAGCGCTTAAAAACGAAATGAAAATCTAAGAATTCGGAAAATAACATTCATCTAATCTCACAATGTAGTGGATTAGATTGAGTACGTGGCGCATCCTGGGGTATGTTTTGAGACCCTTCTTTCTGTGTGGCGGTCAGCTCGCATAAGCGGGATTAGATACACACCACATGCGAGCAACTACTTTTTGAGATGAAAATTGAGTGCATGGCGCAATCCAGTGTAGTGCCGCTAGAAAACTTTAGGACGGATTCTTATAGATCTCGACGAGCTGAGTTCAAGGCTGTTTTCAGATTTTGAAAATCTTAATTTTAAACCGATTTATAACGAAAAAACGAAAAAAACGCGAAATCGTCTTTGGCGCCAATTGGCGCCAAATGACACCAGCATCAAAAATGAATGTCATATTCGTAATCAGGGCATCGAATTACCCCAATAGACAAAGTTTCGACGAAAAATGAAACTTTGAGATTTTGGGGCAGTAATCGTGGGATAGTGATCCGGCAATAGGGGAAGGCTGAAAACGGTGAAAACCAAAGTTTCAACTGGGAGGAGTAATGCATATCATTCGATAGCATTTTTCACGGGGAATCCAATGGGGCACATCTCAGGTCTGCGAGTTCATCTGGAAATGCAAAAAATCTGATCTTTCCACAAGGGCATGACGAGGAGGCATTTTCACAGCCACAGCACGGCGGAAGCGCTCGTCTACAAGCAAGTATGTCATCTTATTTCTACACTCAAGTAAGCGTACTCTACAATAAGAAGAGATTTCCCCTCTACCTCCTCAGATTTCGGAAAAACCTTCGCTCAAACATTGGAAAATTTCACCAAATAGGCTAGGGCATGACGAGGAGGCATGTTCATGGCCACAGCACGGCGGAAGCGGTCATCTGCAAGCAAGTATGTCATCTTATTTCTACACACAAGTAAGCGTACTCTACAACTAAGAAGAAATTTCCCCGCTACCTCCTCAGATTTCGGAAAAACCTTCGCTCAAACATTGGAAAATTTCACCAGATAGGCTAACTGTCCAGCCGAGAATTGATCTATGATTTCCATTTGAACACGAGAGGAGGAGATGTTGAGCGCAGGGACTACGTGTTAAGTCATTTAACGCGCCGCTGTGGAATAGGGACCATGAAATCTGGAAAAAAGCAATCGATCCATTCACAATACAATGGACGATGTTGAATACGCGGCGCGTTCTGGGGCAACTGCTGAGACCCATCTCTCTGAAGAACGATCATGATGCATAAGCGGGATTATATGCGCACCACATTCAAACAGTTTTTTCTCGAGCCAAAGCTCGAGTGCATGGCGCAATCTGAAGTAAGGCTTTCCAAAAGTTTAAAAGCATATTCTTATAGAACTCGACGAGCTGAGTTCAATGCTTTTTTCAGATTTCGAAAAATCTTAATTTGAAGCGAGTTATAACGAAAAAACGAAAAAGAAACGCGAATTTGCGTTTTTCGCGTGTTTTTTTCGATTTTTTACGGCGAGTACCGTAGTTTTCCACATGGTTAGACTCGCCACAGAGAGACGAGTCCAATGGTGTAGAGCACCAATCATTTGACCCGCTTTGGGGGGAGTTATGAAGGGGCGACGCTTTGCGACGCTGCAAATCCGTCGCTCAGCGGAGAAATTTCAAAAGTTAGTGGCGGTATTGTAACCCATGAACCTAGGCAGTGAGACGTTGATCGAATTTTACCAAAAACTCATCATGTTCCGCCAACAACGTTGACATTCTTAATGTATTATATCACGGTCACCATGTTGGATCACTGGCTAGCGCACTCTCATCTCCAACCCTCCTCGGTACTCGCATTATCTCACCACAAAAAAAACAAAAAAAAACAAAAAAAAAAAATATATCTGCCATGCTGCCTTTTGAACTTTGTAGCGTAAGCAAGAGGCTCACACCTCCTCTTTTCACATTTTCTTCCTCTTTTTCTCCTTGTAGTCTATTTCTAATAGCATAAATGCCTTCAAGTGGGGATCCTCGTCAACGTGATCCTGATCCTTTCCTTTGAGTTATACAAATTATAAGTTTATACACTGCGACGCATAATTATAGTTCCACCTACAAATTTCCCAAAAACTTGAATCTGGGGATGTTTTTGAAAAAGGCTCTACAGATAAATTGTGACACATATAAACGCGAATCTGAATATTAACACGGAAATCCAGTTTGAGAAAGCAACAATTTTTTATCCTCATTTTTTCGAAAATACCCGCTTTGCCTATGACGCAAAATCATAGTTCCACCTCATGTTTCTCCGCTGCATTTTGCTTTTACCCAATCAAATTTTGAAATTATTACCCATTCAAGTTCCTTAGCTTATAGCGAAGGCAAAACCGCTGTCAGACTATCGTAAAAGGAACATCCTAGCAAAAGAGATGCACAGGAACTGTTGCTCCCCTGGAATTTGTCGGGGTGACTTTATAACGGACAAATTTTTCAAGGATGCTGCAGGACCCTGATTACTATCCGACCGAGATAAGCGCCGTATCGTGAGAAAATAATACGAACTTTATCCAGACGGGTACGGAAATCAAAACTTCTTCAAAAGTTAGTGTCTCAATGGAAGCAGTTTCACGTGTTTTACAACACGCTCGTGACAGTCCATGTCTGGAGGATAAGAAATACGCTTTTAGTGAAAAGAAATCAGAGAAAACGAGCCATTTTCTCAAAAAGTTTTGCTAAGTGGAGCGCAATGTGAGGACACTTTTTTATCTGTGATATTTTGGAACCTCTGACCTATACTCCTGATCTTTTTCTTCTCCATACATGTTGCTACGAAGTAAAAAACCGATCTGAGAAAGAAAAACGTTGAGGCAAATCAAAAGTCGCAAATGAAAGAATGCCACCGCTTCACTCGAACTGGCTGAGCTTTCAAAGAAAAATGGCTCGTTTTTCTCTCTGATTTCTTCTCACTGAAAGCGTATTTCTTATCCTCCAGACATGGACTGTCACGAGCGTGTTGTAAAAAAACACGTGAAACTGCTTCCATTGAGACACTAACTTTTGAAGAAGTTTTGATTTCCGTACCCGTCTGGATGAAGTTGTATTATTTTCTCACGATACGGCACTTATCTCGGTCGAATAGTAATCAGGGTTCCTTCCCAGTATCATATCCCTGTAGCATCCTTGAGAAATTTGTTCGTTATGAAGTCACCCCGACAAATTCCAGCGTGAGCTGACTTTCAACAATTCCTGCGTCTCTTTTGCTAGGATTTTCCTTTTACGGAAGTGTGACAGCGGTTTTGCCTTTGCTATAAGCTAAGGAACTTGAATGGGAATATTTTTCAAATTTTGATTGGGTAAAAGCAAAATGCAGCGGAGAAGCTGAAGCTAATGGGATTGTTGGGCGTCATAGGCAAAGCGGTATTCAAGAAAATGAGGAATAAAATTGTTGTTTCTCAAAGTGGGATTTCCATGTTTGGTGTTTCAGATTCGCGTTTAATATTTCACAAATTGCTGTAAGCTTTTCCATAAAACCCACAACTCCCAAGATTACAACGTTTTCGAGGCTATTGCCGATGGATATAATTATGCGCCGCAGTGTACTTCTAAGGAAAGCATACCTGAGAAAGGTGACAAAAACACCATATTAATTATGGAGCGTAGAAGTCTGCACGGAACCAAATAAAATCAATGCTGAGGCAACTTAGCTTGTTAATCAATCTCAGAAACCATTGAGGAACACCACTGCCTAGCAGAAAATTGACCTCACGCTGAAATGCGCTTACAATAGAGAAACGGGTATTCTTCCCAATCACTCCAGAGAGTCAGCACCAGTTTCTAAAGGGCAGAAGCCTTCTTGCCCGCAAATAACTGAGGCCGTGTCAAAAAGGTCTTCATGGAGCCTTAATCAGATTCGAACTAAGTGATAAACGTGTCCAGGAAATGGACTGTCGACAAAACCCCCTCCGTTAACGGAGTTGCGATACGACCTCCTTCTTCCCTACGCCCATCCGGCTTTATAGCAAAAAATGTTAGCTTCTGATGCCCGAGAGGAAGCAGCACCGTATGCTCCGCGGTTTAAATCCCAAGCAAAATTTTGCACTGACTGGCTTTTCTCTCTATCCTTTCAGGACTACTTAGCCTGTGCCACATTGGACAGGAAGTAGAAAACCGAGGACATAATGAAATAGGCAGTTGAGCAGACTCGCGCTCTTTCATAGGCACTAACTGTTCGCAGCCGCGTCGCGCGTGCCTTTCGATTGGAGCGCACCAGTTGGGAAAGTTGCCAAATCTACCCACTACTTGACAGATTATAACTTTCTTATCAACATTTAGAAAGTGAAGGCGGATTCTGAATACACGAGATCTCTAACTACTAAATTGTACTGGACTTTTTTCGAACTTGTTTTACCCTGCGAGTTGGGGCGTCAAGGGTCTGTCAAGGACGTTGAAATTTGTATGTCTTTGAAACACAATCACTTCCTCCAATACCTGTCGTTTCTAAATCTAAGGAAGCCATTGTAAAGAAATGGTTTGCACTTTCTGACAGGTGCTACAGTTGTTTCGAATGTTCTCTGTTTCGCGAGAAAGGGATATCTACATCGAGCACCTATAGAGGACGTCTTCCGAGCCAATCAAAACCTATACTCCTCATCACATCTTTCAAAACCCTCAAATTGCTTCTAGGATGCATCATTTTGAAGGATTAAATAAATAATGATACACTAGATGTGGATCCATTCCGTTCTGGTATACGCCATGCAGTAACCCTACACACAGAGTTAGTTGAAAGGTGTTTCGTAGACACGAGCAGCCTGCTTGTCTTGCACTGCCACGCGGATTTGCGTATGTGTGTGTCGACAGGTTAACACGACC
>MU905280.1:0-15329 GCA_036418205.1 Ostertagia ostertagi | reverse complement strand
GTGTCGTCGGCCGCGTCCTTACGATCTTTCGCTTTCAAGGGGTTCCTATACAAGCTCCTTTTACTCTCCGCACATCCGGTTTCATACAAAAACGTCGGTGTGAGAGTAAGAGAGAGAAGAAGCGCTGCCACCACGCAAATCTTCCGCGAAATCCTAAATGTTACAGAATGCTGGGTTGTGAACAACTCGAGACTCGAACTCGAACTCGCACCTCTTGTTTACTGGGCAAGTGCGCACTTGCCCGCTGAGCATAGAGGTGCGGGTTCTAGTCCCGCCTGGGGCGAAAGTTTTGTTCACAACCCAGCATTCTTGTGAAACATTCGCAAGGCGAACTGCGGCCAAAACAGCAGTTAACAACTTAAAACTAATGTTGCATTGCTGGCTGCACTTTCATCCTTTCAGGTATTTAATATAAACCGATTGGCGAAAAAGGAAAAGCTAGTTTAAATCGCTAGTTGGACTCCTTAGTAGTATCACATAATTTCCCACACATTCGGAAGGCACTCCAATTGTGCACGAAAGGCAATCAAGTACGTGGCGCATCGCTGAAAACGATTGGTCAATTTGCACTCCATCCATTTTCACTTAATGAAATCGAAGGGGCGATGTCAACCTGCAGAAAAGAAGCTTTAGAAACATGGAAATCCTTTTCAAAAATGTTAAGTACTGGGCAGAACACTCGGTCAGCAGTTTCTAGCCCGTTTTTTAGGTTCGACTCCTGGCTGAGACAAAGTTTTGCCAGTAACTTGGCTTTCCTACAATCACTTTCGACTTTGACTGACTTTTAATTTTTCACATGTATCAGGTCAACGCTTGGCATGTTTTTGCTTAGAGCCTTACTGTAGTTCTAGGGTAATCAATTTAGTACCACCCCTTTCTAATTATTCATGGACTTTTTCGCTACTATGGTTGACTTGAAAATGGAAAAAAAGGCTTGTAAATGGGATACTGCAGCACCGGCAGGCAAAGCTCTAGTTAGATATGCCCTGAGCTGATAGCGTTGTTGGAACGGTGTTCGAAGATCCAGGCCAGTAAAGCCTCAGGGCGTATTCGTATATCATCATATTTTATATTGGGTTGTCCAGAAAATCCTGCGACACTTTGCCCAAGATTTTTGATTGCACCTACTTTTGTTGAATGAAATATTCAATCAGCAAGATTATCACCATTATCATATAGGAGACGTACACTTTTCCCGGGCAGCTTCTCAACTCTCTTACTTTAGGATTTCGGCGTTTGCTTTGGAAAGAAGCGATCGATCCCATTTTCGAGTTGACCTCAGTCATCAGATTTTTTATCTTCTAGATGACGCTTCAGGGCACTAATTACCCATAATTAGAAGCGGCTAAGCCCGACGAGTAAGCCAAGCACTGCGAAATTTCCCATTCAAAATCCATGATCTTTTGATACGTAATCCTTTGTCACATGTAGATATGCGTGAGGGTAGGGTAACACAATGTTGTACAATTCTGGGTGAACTTTACGCATGGCTTCGGCCAAATTTCAGAGCTAGTAAGAGCCGACAATGGTCATCACCGCGGTGCAGGTATCCAGTAGCTCTCTGTGAAGAATCAAAATGGAACCTCATCAAAACCACTAAAAAACCCTTCTCTTCGAAGGTTTCTGCAGGCAGCTTCTCTCTCAGTCGAATCCAATAGAGCTTATGTGCACAGTTTCCTCGAGGCTTGAGCTGTCTTCCCTAATCTTCATTTTTGTCAACAGATCCTTTGGGTGCGAAGAAGGAAGAAAAATCTTTACCATCGTCACACACGTCTTCGCTCCCCAGACTGGCGCAACCCATGTGGTACCCATTGCGAACATGCTGCCCTGCAACCAAGAACGTAGGGATTCTCGATAGCTGTCAGTTAGTGCACCTCAGCGTTGTTGCTAACTCACGACTGGTAGCAATCGGCTGCGCCTCTGGGAAGTTGAGTAAATGCTCACCATTCATCACCTACAGCCCAACTAGAGCAGTGCTTTCACTTTTGAGTCAAATATCTCCGTTGGAAAGCCTTAGGGACAACGGGACACCATGGCCTGCTGAACGAGTCATTTTCTGAATACAGTACAGATGCTAGCTTCAACGCATGCAAGCAGAGTGGCTTCATATGAGCTCCTCAGTTCAGAGAGAAGTTTGGTGCCGTAAAACTTTGCTTGCAGCCTTCATGTACGCTTCTGCTGGAACCTTCGAATACACACTACAGTAAATAAATGCCAAAACAGCTGAAAAAAAAAAAAAAAAAAAAAAAACAAAAACAAAAAAAAAATTGCCAAAACTAACTGAAAAGCTGTTTTCGAATTCTCCTCGCATATATTGTTCAGAGTGTCGTGGATTTAATGCGACAACAATTACATTCACAATCTTTCATCCTTGCTATCCGAACCGCATTATTTGATTAGAATACGAAAAGCAGCAACAACGCTCTCACCTCCGCATCTAAATTAACCTACGTCAACCGAGCATCCATCCAGCACGAATGGCCGGAATAATAGATGTACATAATTGTACATCTATTATTCCGGCCATTGGTGCTGGATGGATTGGTTTCCTTCCGACAACGAAAAACACACACGTGAGCTTTAAGTGCATCTGAAGCAAGGGACACAATGTATTTGACGATCTTCGCTCGTTAAACTCTTATCGCATTCGCCTATTTCCCTCCACGGCACCATTGATCAATGACTAATCCATTATCACCTGTTAGTGGGAATGTTTGTCACGGAACACGAGAACAAGCGATCTTTCAATCATGATGTGTGAAGGGTGAAATTGATGAAATTACAGCAACCAATACATTATTTTCTTACACGAATAATAGGTTAAGGGAACAAACAGACTTTCGAAGTGCCAAACATGTGTTAAATGTTCTCCAGCGCAAGTTTTAATTTGAATTCGACAATTCCACACAAAAATGCGAAGAAAATGAAGAAATCCAGTGTAAAAATGTGACATCCATTTTTGGCACTGGTGTGAAAATTGGCGCATTTGACCCGCACAGCCGCCATAAAGATGGATGTCACTTTCGTGATCAGGAACCCTCGATATCCCTGGTGAGGATAACTGGAAACGTATTACCGGAAAATTGGATGCAACGTTTCCGAAATGGAATGCAACGTTTACGTATCGGGGTGGAAAACCCTGTAACTCATTGTATAGATTAGAGCAAGGTGCAATAAATGAATAAATCGGAAGACAAAACAGCCTATTTCTAGATCAACGGAAGAGATAAGGCTGCAGTTTCAATTTCTTTGAAAGGTTACACGTTGTGAGCATCTAGAACTCAGAACTGCATCAATCTATTGGGAGAAACTAGTGAATCAAGAAAAAGCTGTATTCGTTTCGTATTTATAGATGAGAAAGAGAAACTGGACGTTTTGTTCGTGGATTTGGCTGGTCCCGTACATGAATCGGGTCTTAGCTGTCCACCGGCCGTTTTCCTTACCGATCCTGTCCTTTGTAATATGAAGAACTCACTGAAATCAAATGGTTAGTTCTCGGCGGTTTTATGGATAATGTTCAGCACTGTTTGACAGAGTTGTCAATATAATTCAGTGGTTGTTATGTTAATGTTCGATTTTATAGGTGTGATCGCCATGAATCTGGTTACAAGAGATGAAGAAGTGGCGCAGAAGGCCCAAACGTTCTGTGGCCACGCAGTTCCCCGTTTTGTTCAGTATTCGCTCCGAAGAGGATGTTAATGAGGTAAAAAAAAAACCTACGCATGGTTTTCACTCGATGGTTCATCCACAGAAATGTGATGTTATCACAAGATGGTTGCGGCCAAAGCTCGCTGTGGATAGAATGTTTTGAGAAGCATTAAGGGGGGTAGTGAAATCCTGTTTTGTGGGCGAACGTTCGTTTCAAGGCAGCTGTCGTCGATGAGCGATTTGTAACTCTGAACTGTTATTACATTCCGGCCTTAAATTTCCCCAGAGATTCTAGCGTTGTTTCCTTTCTTTTTCAGAAATTTTTGAGCCTTACTTAAAACCGGAGCCATAAATTTACACTGTTACTTGCATAAAATCTGGAAGCCTTCGCAATTCACGAAGACAGCAAAATGAGGATTGAACTTGCAGTCGCGGAGTAGTCGGCCCTTTTCCAGTGACTAGAATGTCTGCTGGAAGAAGTGTTCCATTGCCATACTATCTCGCTGATTGTGTAATGCTGTTAATCAATACCCTGTCTTTTTTGGAATCGGTCTTTTGCTTGATAATAATTTCCCTTTTTGAGTTCACCTCAGATGTTGGTAAAGGTCTTCTTAGTAACAGTTTTTCACGCGGAATCTTGGGCAGGAATAGGGGGGGGGATGATGAAGAAGCGCATGGAAGACGTCGCTGAAAGAACGGGAACAGTTCAGTCGCCAGTTGGTTGGAAATGTACATTTCCAGTAATCAAACCCGCTCAGGTCAAGCAGATAGTTAGAATGAATACAAAACAGTGAGCTAAAATTATTGAATGCGGAAAGAACAAAAATGTACACGGGTGGGAGATGTGTAGGTGTCTGTAGGTGTGGTGGAGGCAAAAAAAATTTCACCTTGCCCATGGGCGCATATCATCGCGACTGTTATATTGTCGCAAAAGAAACCGCTGTTATTGGGATTTATAGGGAGGAACATTCCTTAGATGTCCTTCAGAAGAATAAAGCCCGCCTTTCACCGTCTCCAGAATATGACGTCATCTGTCATCACCGTCGAGCTCAAGGAGGCCTACCATAATCGCTCCATTCTGAAGCTGCTACATAATTCTTCTTCAATCGGATAACTGGTGAATGCTTCTTAGGGACACTAGCTCTGACTATGCAACATGGCTTTTGACGTCGTAATCGTCTATGGTTTCTCGATGATCTCGTTGAGCTCGTACCGTGCACCATGTTTCCGTGGGATTCTCTTGATTTCGGTGTAGAAAGCCCCTATATGTTTTGACAGATACATAGAATGTGCTCTTCAATATGCAATTGAGCTCATTCGGTTTGGTTCTGGCAAAGTGTAATTAATTCTGTTTTGAATGTGAGTGAGAGTGACTTTTTTTTCCCCCCCCCCCTGTAGTTTTGACCTTTTGTGTTTGGGGCTGCGTTCCTCTAGGTGCTGGTTGAGGCAAACTTAAGCTTCCCCCGTGTTCTTCAGTAAGCAAAAAAAAACGCTGCAATAGCATTATTTTTATTATAGCGCAGAAAGATCAGCCCTTGTGTCACCGTCACGGTCATCGAATGTCCTCGCGAGTCGTTCGAGATGAGCTATTGCCCATCAAAGATTCCGACGATTTTACTGGGGAGTGAAATATGGCGCATTATAGAAAAGTTGACAAGATGTTTATTGTTTGTTTTTTGTTGTTTATTTATTATTTGTGTTTCTTTCTTTACTTCTAGATGTCTCTTTACTTTCCTTATGATTATTATATGATCAGGAGAATAATTTCACCTTGATGGTGACGTAATGTTACTCGTTCTTAGCATTGCTGGACTGGCTGGATTCGGATCTTCTCTTTGGAAACCGATTGTGGCGATATTTGAATCAAAGTCCGATATTTCTTTAGGTTTCTTTTGGCCGTGGTCACGACCCGAAATGAGAACTTCAACGCTGTTCAATTTGCTCGTTCTTTACGAAAAGACATCCGTTGGGTGAACGCCCTTGAACCCGTCATCGCGAGGATTACTCCCGTACCTTTACAGTAATTGCCTTCTTTATCTCGTTATTTCCATCGGTTATTGTTATCAGCATAGCTTGCATTCGTAGTTGTTAATTGTTGTCGTTATTGCCTGATTTGATTGAATTTTTACTTGAATAAATATCGCATAATAGTTAATCAGAAACCCCACTTTCGGGGGTTATTTTTAAAGCTGTTCGCTGTGATTTGGCAATGCTTGCTCACCGCCTACACCACTTCGGCAATTTGTATGTGCTTAGACGCTGGCAAACACCTTACCTGCCGCCTCATTGCAACCGGTCGCTGTTGCAAGTCCGATAGTCTCATTTCTGCTCAACGAACTTCATACTCGTCGGCCATCAGTAGGTGCCGGCTGGATTGTTAGCTCACCTTTAGTACTATTTTCGATTGCTAACTGCTGTTATTGGCCTTCGCAGTGCGAAAGTTATCACAAAAAAATTGTGGGGAAAACTTTTCGCCCAGGCTTCAAAACCCGCACCTCTCGCTTTCCGAGCAGTTGTGCTGTTAATTATTTAGTTATCTATTAAAGCTGTGACTTTACCTAAAAATGCTGTAGTTGTGTAGTCGGTATCCCAATTGCCCAAAAAGCCACAAGTGGGGATTTGATTTTCGCCTAAGGAGAAGAGTTTTACCCATAACCCGGCATCCTGTTGAACTTAGCCTAAGTTGCTCCGTTACCGTCGACAGCGTTACCGATCGGCAGCCTCCAGGCTGCTGTGAACCGAAGAGTCGTTCCGGGATTCAAATGGATGGCCAGTAATCATCGCGGTTCATGATCGCTGTTTATTACTGATAGTTCTGTGCCTTTTCCGTGGTGAACTCAGTAATTCGCGCTATAAAAGGAAGGGATGAATTTTTGCGTTGATCCGTCCTTCGTGGAATTTCCCATATATTCCTCTTTTATTTACTAAGAGTCGTAGTGCAATTTGAAGACGAGTTTTCATGCGATACAGCCTCACAGTGATTTGCTGGGAAACCGTAGGAGTGTTCTGTTATCTTCGCAAACGGGCCTAATTCAGTGAAGCTTTGCCAGAATTAGTTGTCAGGCGAGCTCCCATCAGGCATGCCAGCTCGGGCCTGCACACGTTGATGGTTTCTGCTATATTCCGTAACCATTCCAATCAGGAACCTACACCTAGTCCAATGACCAAATAACTGTTCTTGAACATCATTCCTCAAATTGGATAGAGTATTTCCTAAAAGTATAGGCTAGCCCCATTTTCGTCGTCGATATCTCTGGAGAAACAAATGATTATCTTTCAAAATTTCTTTCTGCAATTTTCTGTTAGCGATACCGTGTTGATATAGTGCAAAAATGAAAACAGGTAGGGTCTTTTTTGGCCAGAGAGAGCGTAGTGTTGAAGAGGGCACAGCGATGAGAGTCGCATCAATGCGGAAATCAACGGGCAAGGAAGGGGTCCCATTTCTCGGGTTTCGGGCCGTTTCAAATGGTTTCTTCTTCATCCCTGCTCCACTGACCACCTCTACCCTTATTTCCAATGAGCTAACTTTTCATCGTAAATTCTGCCTTTAATCATCAGCGCTGGCATGCTGAGGGTAAGTTGGGAGATTGCTGGAACGGTACCCGCTCTAGGCCTCTGAGATCGGACTTTTCCTACCCTTGCGAATATTCCACGAAGTCCGGCGCCAGGATGCCGCATATGTTCTAGATTGAATCAAAATCTGACCATATAGGGAGCTAGAATTTCACTCTTCAAACCGCTTGTTTGAGGAGCTCACACGAATAACAGCTTATCGTGCTAAATTTGAAGTACGCGAGTATGATTCGCTGCTTGTTTGGTAATGAAAAGGGAGATTTTCCAGGATTCAGAACGCTCCTTCAAAATCGGCACGAAAAAATGGTGTCGTCAATGCTATACGAAGTTTCTAAATTGTCGACTAAAAAAACTAATTGTGATGTTTCTCTTAAAAGGACGAATTCACGCTGGGAAGGCAACCCATTTCAAATTAACTCAGGGATGGTGAGTGGTACACGAAAGAAGGAAGAACCATGAGAAACGGCCCAGAACCCGAGAAATGGGACCCCTTCCTTCCCCGCTGATTTGCGCATTGATGCGACTCTTATCGCTGTGCCCTCCTCAACATCACGCTCTCTCTGCTATCTAATCAATCCCACGTATAGATCTGCGGCGAGTGATCAGCTGGTCGGTGGGCGGAGATCGCCAGACCCGCCAACTTTGAGGCATAATAGGTCGCCGAGGTCAAATTTTTCGATGCGAATTGCGCATCAGTTCGCACCCTCAGGAGGTCCGTGGGTTACTCAACTAGGTGAATTACTTCTTCCTCGACCTCCATTCTAATCGTGAAATCCTCCTTTAATGAATGTGGCACCAACTTTGCGTTGCGATATTTGGAGCAAAATTGGAAGCCACAATCTAAAATGCAAAAATTTTGCCATTACTAGGAATTCCTTAGAAACTGGACCATTTCTCTTCTGTTTCTGGCCTTTACGGGGCCGCTCAACGGAAATGGACCTCGGTATTGCTGTTACTCAAGTTCCAATCAACATGAAGAAAACTTTCTTAAAAAGCTACCCTACAAAAATCGCCTTGTACGTCGTCACGAGGATGTCCTTGTGAGCACCGGAGTTACATAAAATGTGTGATGCCTCAAACAATGTGATACTCAGCAAATCTGTGTGGGAAAAACGTATCTTCTTCTTTTGATCATCTTTATCTTTATCTTTATCTTCATCAGTTGCCAGAGGTAGAAATAAATGTAGTAATGTGACGTATTAAAAACAATCAACTGACATATAAATTAAATTAGAAAGCGGGAAAAAGGGAGAAATAAGAAAAAATTGGAAGCAACAAAAACAACTTAATCAGGGGCCCCGAAATGACAATTGAGGCACACTTCCTTCTGTTATATCATATTGCCCATCAGTAATAAGGGCTCTTTGAAGAAGTAGTATGGGGAAAAAGGTTACTGAACAAAAACATGTGCACACTACTGTTCGTATGAATGTTGACAAGTGAACGACAAGTGGATGGTGCTAGGGATAACACCACTCGACACGGGCACAGGGGCACGCATGCCGAACCTGGGACCAGATTTTCGGATGTTAGGTATTCCCTACCCCTAACAATCCGGCCCCAGGCCCACTATTAAGTAGGCAGTCAGTGTAGCACACGTGCGGTTCAGTAAGATGGGGTTGAGCAATCTATCTGACAGCAAAGAGCTATCATGCAGGAATAAGGACCAAATGTCAACTTGGAGAAGGAAGGGTCCTCAACAGGAGTAACAGGAGCAACCAGAAACGCCAGAAAATTATACAATAGATTATTTGAACAGGACACAAGCAGATATTGTCGTAAGAAATTTTGCCGTGAAACACGTAAGACTGCTAGTCGATGAAGCGACAGATTGGAGCGAGTCCAATAGAAACAGCCTATTCCCCCATTGCGCTTCAGATATCCAGTCGATATTTGAACACATTCGCTATAGCTTTCTTAAACGCAGAAGCATTCCTGAATTTGAAGAAGTCTTCACTTAAGTCATTCCAAGGAAGAACAACTCGACAAGAGAACGAACCTTTATATGACGCTGTAACAGAGCTGTCGAGGCAGAGCCTATAGGGATGGCCTCTCGTGACACCATTGAACGGAGAGACACGAAATATGTCAGAAAGTTTCAAATCTACTTCACCCGATATTATTTTAAATATAAAGCCAAAATCAGCGATCTTTCTTCGATCCTCTAATGTAAGGGCATTAAGGCGAGCGAGTCGATTTTCGTATGACATTCTAAATACTCCTTTTCGACGAAAAATTCTATACGTGAAACGCTTTTGCACTTGCTCAACTTGGTCAATGAGGCACGCTTTATAAGGGGACCACGTGGAGGAGCAGTATTCAAGAAGAGGCCTCACATAAACAGCGAAGAGCTTGAACAGAAGAACATAGGGTCACGGGTTTGAAAGGCACGCAAGATAAAGTTGGACCTAGAAGAGGCCCTAGCCACAATATCAGATATAAAGCATTCGAAATCAAGGCTGTCACTATAAGTGACACCGAGATCGCGAATGCAGTGTGACTGCTTAAGGATGGAGCCACTAAGTTCAAATTTGACATCGGGATGACTTTTCCCAAGGCACATAACAGTAGTTTTCTCTCTCGATATATCAAGTCCCCACCTTTGCGCCCAGCTATCGAGGGCGTTAAGACCGTCCTGAAGAAGCTCAGCGTTATTGATGGTGAATAGCTTAGAGTCATCAGCATACATAGTTATAGAGACACCTGGTGGGAGGACAGATGGCAAGTCGTTTACGTATAAAAGGAACATGAGAGGACCAATACAACTACCCTGATGGTTTCTTTTCAAGTTATCGATGCCGCTCGGATTTGACTTCTTTGCCTTCCAAAAAAATTACTTCCACTACTGCTTTTAGCACCATGTGAAGAGAACATCAGTGTGAATCTCCCCACCTCGTCTGCTTACGTACCGATTTAGAAAAAAGACAGAGGACTTATGAAGTGCAGCGCCATATGTACCATGTACAGTTCTACATGCACAGTACATATACCGTGAACAAGAAGTGCCTTTGTACAATGGGGGACATGACTTAAGCACACGGGGATGAAAGTATTCGTTTGATAGAAACATATAAGGGGGGGACTTAAAAAAAAGACTTTAAACATTATAAGACTTCCTTGCTGTGGATCTACTCCTCTGCCTTTCAGAGATGGTTTTCGATTTTCTGATTCTCGCGATTCTTGTCTAAGAGTCCATATTGGAGCTGAAAAATCTGATCGAGCTGGGAAATCATCCTACGTTTCTTCAAAGGCTAGTAACTGCCATATCCTTATCAGCCTGAAGTTAATCTTTTTTTACTGCTATAATTTCACTGCTCTAACTGCGTTTCGCCTAGCCTAGCCTCAAAGCAACATTCCCAGCAGGCTTTTTTTCCCTCAACTAATGGGTGTGAACGACGCGCTAGCCCTAAAAAAAGTGTGACTGAACGAAAAACTCACCTTGTAAAGCCGCTAGAAAGGGAGCTGAACGGCTTCGAAGTGGGACCAACACCGTGCGTTGTTTTCAGTCGGCTGCAATGACTTAACGACTGTCTCTGCCCACTTCGAAGCCGTTCAGCTCCCTTTCTAGCGGCTTTCCAAGGCTGAGTGTTTTGTTCACTCACACTTCTTATGTTCTTGGCTAGGGCTAGCGCATCGTTCCACACCATTAGCGTTGAGGGTAAGGAGCCTGCTGGGGCTGTTGCTTTATGTCATGTGAGGAAGGAAAGTGGCAACAAATCATTCTCACAACGTACAAGCAAAGGTCAATTGTTCACTCCGGCCATTTCATATGTGATATGTATATACCTTTATGTGTTTCGAGAAGCCTAATCTCAAACTGCTTTCCGTTTTCTGTGGAACGATTTTCTATTGATGTTATGATGCACGAAAGCGCAGCGAATGGGACCCTGAATCGTAGACAAAGGGTCGTGGGATCGACTTTAATTTCCCTGCACTTTTTCAGAGAAATCTTTAAGTCTTTGTACCTGTGATTTCTGGAAAGTTATGGCGTTGAAATAACGGTCGAGGAAATCCTCGACCATAGCTCTCTACCATGCGAGAGTAGTGCCGAGAGTGAACATCCGCGCGGAGAGCACAGACGGCACGGCATGGCGAGTGTGAATGTCCGCGCGAGAGATCGTCTCTGATCGGGCAGAGAATCCTCGACGTGCCGTTGAGGAATCCTCAAGCGATATTCACCCTGCTGAAAGGTCCAAAATCACGGATTGCGTATTCTCATCCTTTAACTCCTGATGTTGATCAGGGCACTGCCCCTATTTTGGCGAGCCGGCTTTTCCTGCTTCATAATTTCGTTCAGGAAACAGTGTTACGACTCAGATTTGAACACACCGTCCCAAGGCACGTATGAAGGAATGCATCTCCTAAAAGGCCAGGTAGTCTAGTTGACCTATCCCTGTAGAACTTCACAACATAGGAAAAACCCAAGTAAACCATACGTCTGAGGCACCATAATATTCAAAAAAAGACAAAAAAGCTGTATTTGTCTTTATTTTTCAGAAACTGGCCTTCACACCAACATAGCTTCCCCATCGTGATATAATACCAACACAGCTTCCCTAAAAGTTAGGTGATAAAAATTTGGTACGAAACCATTCGCTCTTTTCGGAGATATTGAAGAAAGATGAGGTGACCTGTACTTTTAGGGCACAATGTGTAGTTGGGCTGTCAACTAGGTTGGAACGTTTTTCAGACTTACGGTCAGTGCTGCCGATCGTTGGTTTTGCTTACGTCCACATATACACTAGAATTGTTTAGCACAAAGTCGGGAGTCGGTTCATGAGAGCTAGGCTCTTCTTAAAGTGAGAGAAGAGGTAGAGTGCTCCAAGGGAGGAGGCACGGATCAAGTCAGATACTAAAATGGGAGCAATTGGCGCTAAGGCCTATGCTTGAGTGCTGTCGTGCTGTCATTCTTATCAACCACGGCATACGTGGTCTCTGCGCCCTCTCGCGTATCTCTCGCGTTTTCCCTCTCCTCGCAGCGCTGTGTCTCTCCGTCGTACTACGGCCGGCCTCCATAAGGGAAATTTAGTGTTTTCTATGGTGCTTTTTGCTTTTCTTCTTTTCTTCCCGCTGGTGTTCCTCCTTGCAATCCTTGCTTAATTTTTAATAAATAACAAACAATACCAACTCGTGCCTTTCTCCTCGTGCCATTCTCCTGTTGCGGATTGTGCGGACGGGTCTGGAGAAAAGTAGCGTCCCTAGATATGAAACATCAGTCTGTCGTATTGGTGATTCCAATCCATCTAAATAGTCTGCACAAGTTAAAAACATCTTAAGGGAAGGAGTAGAGGACAGAGAAAGGAATTGTTAAACTGGTTGATGTGATTGGATCGTTAATCTAAGACGTTAGTCACACCCTTTTGAAACTTGTTAATAGAATTCCTAACCACACCCTTGTTCTGGGGAATGTATCAAATCAAACAGGTCGAATCAAACTGAATTCATCACAACAGGCAGGGGGTCAGCCCACCATACTGTCCCTCAGTTACTTATGCTTCGTCTGATTCTTCGCTTTTTTTCCGACTAAGATTAAAGTTTCATGACCAGTCACGCAAACTTCGGTTTGAGGCTTGGTCTTGAAATACTTGTAATGGTTTTTGTATGGTCTTAGGGGAATAACGTGGGATTTTGCTGACTGCAGACTTTTTGAAAAATGGACCATGTCAAAAATTTGTGTCATCCTGATAATTCTTTGGAATTGCTCTTTTTCTCTTCCCCTTGACACTATCTAGCTACGGGCGGCATATTTCATAAACGAGGAAATTCCTACACTTATACAAGTGTAATTCAAAATATTATTCTTCTAAACGGCAGGTAGCATAAAACGATTCATCAGAGGCGAGCTTTGTTATATCTTTTGCGATCGCTTTTGTTTTTTGTTTTTTTCAGAACTCAGTCTTGTGAAGTTATTCCCCCCTGGCCACAATTAGAAAGAATTCGACCGCGGCATAAACCTGCTGCGAACTTTTATCTGGAGTCTCAGGATTACGGAAGCTTCAAAGGTTCACGCTCACAAGTCCTTTCAGGTAAATATGACTCGCTCTGATCAGTCGTCTGGTACCCATCACTCAACTCAATCGGATTTCTCTGAAAAGTTGGCCTATCGGTTGAAGTCGAATTAGCTCCACAGTAGGAACCACGTTGCAAGTGAAGGCGTGCGTCAGTAACTACGCGTCGTGCCAGCTTCGTTGCACAAAATGCGTAGTTCAGGCGCTAGTCGTTAGGGATCTGCAACCATCGCAACGCTCCTCTACCCACATCGACTGATGTGAGGATCAACGCGCTCTCTCGCGTGTTTTGGCTTTTCTGGTCGCACCATCTCTACGTCGTGCCACATTAGGTCTACTGGGAGGTGAGGCCTTTAATTTGAGAATTCTGATGATTCCTCTTGCTTTCTTTTACGCTTTCTCTTCACAGTACTGCTCAGCCATCGCTGTCAACGCTCTTATACACCAGTTTCACCTCGGGGCTTGCCTTTGAGTGAAAAATGGTGGTGGTTGGGGACTGTAATTAACGTTACAAAGCGGACATGGCATAAACGCGTCAGTAAACAAACCTTACTCCAAGCGGCGGGAATGACTTGAGATTCTGAGACGGCCCTCGAAGAACATCGTGCGACGAAGGAACTAGCGCATTCGGAAAGGCGTAGTACAGTGATGCGCAAGGTAGACACGGTGGCTAGTCGTGAGTCCCTAGCCCCTCTGTCAATATAAGCCATGACAGTGGAATGTCTCAGCTGTTCCAGAACCGCCAACCTTACTCGCCATTTACGTGAATGCCCACTACCCCCCCCCCAATTTTCCTTTCAGTCGAGGTAAGCGAGCTAAGGCGACGGTATGAGCGCGATAAGGATGTCACTTCTGCACTGTTCGCTCAAGCTTTTTCTTTGTTTATCGGGCCTGAGAAGGTCCACGAATGTCACTTCTGAAAGTGAACACCAAGGATCACTCCTGTGAACTGTTCAAACGTCGATTCAGCTCAAAAAACAGGCTGCGCATGGACCCGTGATATCCACACCGGGGTAGAATTACTTTCTTCTCCCCCTTTCCAGTTACTGAGTCCTCTCTCAACGAAAGAGTTATATGTACTCAGTTTTGAACGCGTACTGAACAGTGCCCCGATACTTGCAATACGTCGAATTTTTATGCCAGTGCGCTTGAGGAGCAATTACCGCGTTAAGAGGACCGCGACAGAGTAAGCATATGCACCACACGCAGCGCAGGTTACATGGCTTCCAAAGAGGCGAAGTGTGGCGCTTCAATGGCGCAAGGTGTGCTGGTTGCTGAGCAGGACTTTGAAAACGTTCCGCCTCCAAAAGCGATCCGCCCACTAGTTTACTTGTTGATTTGCATGAGTTGCGTGGTAGCGTGCGCAAATGAACATCTCCATGTAGAGCAGTTTGGCAATGTGCCATCAAAAACACTTTGCGGTTAATTCGCCCTCATAACTTCCACTGTGGCTGATCCAACGGCCAAAAAGGGGGTCCCGTTTTGCCTTGGTCGACGGATTTTCCTGCTTTTTTCGCCATTGACTTGTACCATTGAGCAGCACCACATCGCAATAAGCCCTTCTTGAATTTTCTGTAATCGCTGCCTTTAATAAGAAATTGATCGCCCACATGTATTCAACTGGAGATTGCACGCATGGTTCTCTTCACGTGATCGATTAACTGTGTTTCGTTGAAATCGAAGAACTAATCGTGTTGTGCCAGAAGAGTGCGAAAGGTTGCGGTGCGTTTCGCTTAGTCATCCCTCCACTCGACATGGGTGTGGTCTACCCATTAACCGCGCGTTCGTCGGTGACTGATGAATAGTTTGCAGTCATGACCCATCAGCCCCAATCCTTGCCCGCATCCACCCGTTCCCTTCGCGAGAACGGCGTTTATCCCTGTTGTTGTTGAATAGACATCACCACCATTGACGTGCTACATCTGATGCTATTTTATCTGTCAACTCTGCTTTTTTTCAGTGGTGGCCCTGCAAAACCGGTTTTCCCAGCCTACAGCGGGCACCTCAACAATTCCCGACGACGTTTAACCATCCATCCATGATCGTCGTTCTTTTACCGCTCACCTCTTTCTCAAAATTTATCCAGCTCTATAACTTCGT
>MU905267.1:0-10382 GCA_036418205.1 Ostertagia ostertagi | reverse complement strand
AATGTGCTGCTTATTGGAGCACAGTCGTATTTTACTGATATTAGGTGCGGGAACCCTTGGCTGTCGTTTTTTATGCAACAAGTTTAGAAGAGCATGTTTCCTAACAATTTATCAGGAAATCAGCAGTTGAATGACTATGCAACTCCACAGCATTCTCCCATCCAAGTATTCAGTGAAAATCAAACCTTGAAGTTTTTGGGTCAAAAGAGAGAAAAGTTGGTTCATGATTAGGAAAATCATATCCCTAACCTGCTAAATGTACAGGGGGGGGGGAAAAAAAAGTCACTTTGCCCATGGCGCATATCATCAAACTTTTCGTCGCAAAGGATGCCGCTGTTATTGGGAGTTATACGGCGAAATATTCCTTAGATGTCCCCCCATAAGCAGAATCAGGCCCACCTTCGCTGCCTTCACCGTCTCCAGAATATGACGTCATCTGCCGTCACCGTCGAGCTCAACGAGGCTTACCGTAATCGCTCCGGCCTGAAGCTGCTACATAATTTCTTCAATCGGATAACTGGTGAATAGCTTCTTAGAGACACTAGCTCTGACTATGCAAGATGGCTTTTGACCAGCGTTTCAGAGACGTCGTAATCGTCTATGGTTTCTCGACGACCTCGTTGAGCTCGTACCGTGAACCATGTTTCCGTGGGAAAATCTTCTGATGTCGTCGGTGTAGAAAGCCCCTATGTAATTTTTTTGATAGAATAGAATGTGCTCTTCAATATGCAATTGAGCTCATTCGGTTTGGTTTTGGCAAAGTGTAATTAATTCTGTTTTGAATGTGAGTAGGAGTGACTCTTTTTTTGCCCCCCCCTGTAGCGTATGTCCAAACAATTATTGACGTATCCCAAAAGTTCCTACTCTATTTTACCAACAAGCTCTATCTATCACCAGTATATCATATAACCATCCATTTCCTTTCCAACGAACAGCCAAAGAAGGACGCCTTACTCATAGCGAGTTGCCGGTTTCGAGCGGCAAGCAAGAAAGGACAGTGAGGTTGATTCCGAGGTGCCCATTGTATAAGAGTTCTCGAAAACCTAGTGTAGTGAACATGGGGTCCTTTCGCACACTTCTTAAGCGAGATAACGGGACTTTTGCGACTTGAGATGGAGAGCTCAATAATACTCAACAATGCGTTAAGCTGCCCTCACTAATCTTGTGATCAGCCTGAAAATCGCCCTTGAAGTCATTTTTAGCAAGCACATTTCGAATTTCATGCAGAGTCAAATGGTTTGCCCAAAACCATTTTTGAAAGAATCATCAATCCAAGGAGAATGTGGAACCGCAAATCAGCTGTTGGAAAGAGCAACATCTTAAGTAGCATTTATCACAATCTTACCATTTCTGTTTGCGATGTTTTCATGTATAATCGGGCCCAAAAAAGTCTAAAAGAAAAGCGGCACCAAGTTTTGCAGTGCTTATGCTCAAAAGCATAACTACTGAATAGTAAGAGAAAGTTTGTTTTCATTTAGAGCCAGTAAGTAAAGGAGCTGGGCAACGATCAACTGCTGATTGAATCGTTCAAAGGTAGCCTTTTTCTTTGGTATAATACTTGTTGACGGTGGCTGCCTTATGGACGAAACTGATGCCGGTTTACTTTCAGGCGGTTACGGCATTGTGAATGTGAAAGGATATCGTGGAATTCCAGGTACTGAAACAGTTCTAATATGCCTAGCAATTGTTGACCGGGATTTTGTCTAGCTGTAAAACTCAAGCGATTATTTCTAGAGCTCAATTCAGGGCTTATGCATACTGGTCGTTCATTTGTAAAGAAATAGGCAGAGATAAAATAGATATGTAGCTGCAGTGGCTATTGAAGGACGAAAATGCACTAAAAAGTGAGGACTTGAGAGGCATTCTCGCGTTGTTTCTTTTTTAGACAGCGAAGGATATACCTGGAGCATCCAGAACAACCAAATCTACAGAAATGGTGTTCTAGTGCCCGACAACAGTGGTAGGTGATTTGTTGTCCTAAAAAGTGATTTTCTAGCTGAAGCTGAACTTGATTTTGCCTGTGCATTCTTCATATAAGTTCTGCCGAGTGTCGGCTCACAATACTATCTTCAATACAGCTCTCGCTTCCTGTTGTGAGTGTTTTTGAGCTACTCTCTCAATTTGCTAATTTCTATAACTCTGCTCTAATTCTGGTCTTCGATTACTAGGCGCATGGGACAGCATCTCTGGTTACTTGCAGCAAATGCGGTAATACTTTTGATTCTTATCTGCATATGCGCTTGTAGGAAAAGCCGAGACACAGTATGGAAATTACTGACTAAACACTCGTCTTTTCTGCGCAGAGTTCAGGCCTCTAACGCGTGGTCTGAAGGCACGTACTGCAATAGCAGAATCAGCTTGAATATGGGGTTGCACATATATGAAACATAGATGGTGGGTAATCTGCTGTTGAAGGAAAAAAGGAAGCGAGAGTATCGAAAACGACCTGATCTCTTAGATCGCAAACTAGAAAAGCCTAATTCGGCCTTGATATTCTGAATAGATAAATTTATCGAAGATCCATCCGCTTCTGAAAGCAAAGACAGCTGAACTCTTACGGTGAGGACTTTAGCGTTCAGGTTTCACGTCTTTCACGTCTTTTTAAGGATAAGATTTCTTAGAAACAACTGGAATGGCTGCGGACATGGAGCGCATTCCTGATGACTCTCGTGAAGAAAGGAATTCGATTATCTCTAGGGAGAGTGCGAATACCCTCTAAACCCTGAGATTGACAGGCTGATTTGAGGAGACAGGAAGAACTATACGTCACTTGAAATGTATACAGGGTGGGCAAAAATGACGCTAACACAATAAAGTGATTGCATGTTCATTGCTTGCCTAGTATTCTTCTTGTATCAATCGATGCTTTAGTGATACTTGTAGCAGCCCATCGTCTACAGTAGATTCCACGAAAAATAACCCACATGCCTTAAAATGAGTTCTGCAAAAGCAATGTTGCACAATATTTGCTTTGTGTACAGGCGGTCCTTATCGTACTGCTGTGTCCAGTGAATTCCTTCCGGGGTCTCTTCAGCCAGATGCGTTTATTGGGCTCGACGGAAATCGAGACGTTTTGTTAGCACTCTTGTTTCCGTAATTTGCCCACCCCTGTATACATATTCTGATCAGCAAGTTCTTGAAAGGAAGTATGAATGCAACATTCAAAACTGCCACAGTAAATATGCCGGGATATCGATGTCTCGATGTGCTGTAAGTACAATAAATAAATCAAGTAAATGTGGCATTACAGGAAACTTTGCTATGGTCCTGCTTACTGGATACAGACGTCTACCCCCGGGTCACGGTGGGTTTTACTGTTTCGTTTCTGTTTCTTCGATTTCCCCAGATATTTCATTAATAGCGTTAAGAAAATTTATGTGATATTACATTGCCTCTTTTTGAGACCGTTAGCGATTTAGTGAGGTGTCGCCCATCTCGCGTACGGTCTAGAAGTCTGCCTGAATCAAATCCCGCGCAGGCTATCCAATTTCCATTCATCCGTGGTTGCTCACTATTCCTAGAGTCGTATAAGACATAGAATGCTGATCTATATTATATTGCCTTTCTCCGCAGCTCATTCATTGCCAAGGTCAAATATGGATTGGTATGGACTCAGAATATGGATTGGTCGTATTAAAATATCACCAATCCATATTCTGAGTGGAAGTCGAGCGTATGGCGCATTCTTGAAGAAGACTGATCAACCCGATTCTTCGGTCTTTTTATCCGCCTGACAGCTACTTCTATTATGAAAGGAAGGCACATAGTTGTGGTCGTTGTGGTCTTTGGTTAGTTCTCTTGTCAGAAGCTTCTGATATATAGCTGAAATCAAAATCAGTTCTTCAGCCTGAGTCAAGGAGGGTTATAGTGGCGATTGACAGCTATAAATTACGCTATAAGTATCTCGCAAGAAGGAGGAGCGGAAGATCGGGGTTCAGTGTAAGCGCAAATTTCGTTGGAGACCCCTGATGGAAGCCGTCGCCGGTGGACCAATAAGCAGCAATACTTTGTCAATCGGTGAGAAGGGTATCTATCAAGGAACGTTAGCGGCAGTGCAGCTGCTGAAGGACAACGCTGGCAAAGTTCGCAACTAGTTCCCATGTAGGCTTAGATATCAAAAAGATGAAGGGTTTGAAAATATCTCTGAAGACAATGTTGTAAAGTGCACTGAAGTCCATCAACATCGAAGAGTGTCTGTCCTAAAATCCAAGCAAAAGATTCGTTGTACCGTTATCAGAGTGCCAAGAGAGCTCAAGAAACGGAAAGAGCAGGTGACAGTCCGAAGCAAAACATGCATAGGGAGCATCAGCGATTGGCGGGGGCACTTCCCTGGATGATGGAGGACTTGACTCCATATAACAGCAACTTTTTCGAACAACAAAATCACAGTCACTCCAGAACTTATTATATAAGGCAAACTTCCAAGTCGGATGGGTAAGGTTCTGCAGGGACATGATTATCAAAGATTTTCCCAAAAAAAAAACTCGTACATCAATCCCGACGCATTTGAGAAACAGGAAATTATAGAACTGGGAAGGGCAAAAGTTTACAGCGCTAATGTAAAGTAAAGGTAAAGGTCCACTTCATAGCGCTTAGGAGACCCAGTCTCCCTCCATTCACAGATGTATTCTTCCGTGACCATAGCGGAATGTTGACACGCGTGCCAGGGACGCTCAACAATAACCAACGCTGTACACGCGAGTCAAGGACAAACTGGTAATTTTCAGACGTTAGGACTGGCATCAATTCGGCATTAAGATTGGTTAGAGTTTTCGGGAGGAAAGGTAGGACGACATACACAATGTCGGCTTGCAACCCCCGAGGACATAGGGGCACCCACTCGCCTAACTACAAGCGGTCGATGCGCTAACCTATGTGTTGCAAGCCCGCTACCCTGACAAAGCAACAAACAAACACCAGATAGACTATGGTGAAACACCTGAACAGGACACTCGATGATACAACAAAGTAAATTAAAATTAATAGAATTCTCATGACGCTAATTCACCCTCCTTCAAGCTCCCTGCGTCACCCTCACTTCAGGGGTGAGTCACACCCCCACTGCTGCCCCATAGTGGACCCGCCCTACGTGGTGCTTTTCTGGAGCTCCATGTCGACCCGAGACGTGCGCATATCCGGCTGGTTCCATAGAGCTGCTTCCGATCGGGGAAGCAAGGGGCAGATACAGACCGCGTTTTGGGAGGGCAAAGCGCTCCGGCACCTAGGAGGCCGGCGAGACAGCCTCCTTTCGCTTTTAGGCTGGCTCCACCGCGTACCCAGTTGACTAGCCTGCCCGGTGATGAATCTACTACGAGACACCCCAAACACGCGTCGGATGACCGTAGCGACTCTTCGTATATGTTGGCGAGTTTTAAAAGCGAGATGGCTGACTCGCATTTCCACATATTCGGCATGCGAGAGATTGCTCTGAGTGGTAGTAGAATAAGATTTCTATCAATGCGTGGACCAGTGTTGTTACCCCGTTCTTGCAGTTAATTCACTCTCTTTTGCACAGCTTGGAGATTTCGAAATGATGCTACCAATGGATTGCGACGTCTTCAAATCTTGGAGCCCAAGAATATACATCAGATTTTTGAAAGAAATCGCACCTTATTAAACATCGATACTTTTCGTTAACTTACGATCGTGCAGTATAATGGGGTGGCAAGAGTTCATGCTTTCAGAAAATCATAGGTAAAGACTTTAGTAACCCCAGTAGTTACATGAGTAAACTGATAGCAAATCAATTGAATACATAGGCAGAATAATGGATTCGTGACATGCATGACAACATGTAAGTGAGATTTAGTTCTCCGAACGAAATTAATTTTTGAATATTCAAGGCCTTTGGAGAACATTTCCTGCATGGCTGGTGTTACTACGAGGAATGGCATTCTCTATGTGAACGGCGTGCCAATGGCTGAAAGAACGGGTAGGTTTTTTAATACCTAATGATAGCTGAAATTCTATTAGGTCGGCACACAGTTTCTGGGCCATTCGCATTCATTGTTCTTAAAATCCTTTAGAGTCACTACAAGTTTTCCAGCATATCGCGTTACATAACATCCACATTGGCCAATTCTGAAGAGCTAACCGGTTTCCATAGAGCGATGCTTCTCGTTGTTTACACCTCTAGTTCTTCAGAAGTTTTTCTGAGCCTCTTTCACATGACTATCGATAATTACCTTTCAGTTATCAGCTTTGGTAGAAGATGAAAAATGGGATGGGGTTGGGCGTACCCCCTCAGTACACGCACCGGTGGTACACTCTACTCAGAGTTGATTTTTATCCAAAGATTATTCACACTCCGAGCTCCCTCAATTGACAATTTCGATGCTGTACCCGACGCCATTGAGAAAAATCTTTAGCCATTATATGCTTGAGCGCTTCATGGTGTCGTGCTGGGACTTTTTCCGGAAACTTGTGAAAATTTAAAAAAAAATTATGGACATTGCATACTCGCGGCCTAGAAGAGTTTCAAATCGATCTAGTATTGGTCATGTTGCATGTGGGCTTTCGGCATGTTCGATGTAGTTCCAGCATATTGCCGATGATGTAGTTGTTGCTAGGCAGAGTGTATCCAACGATTCAGGGTGTGCTTACTATCATAGTCCAACTCCCTTCAAGTCCACGAGCTCTTAGAGCCCAGTAAAGGAATCAAACCAACATGTGTGTTTGGAGTTATGCAAGTGTAATCGTCCGCAATGAAAACTCGGGAAACCGTGCAAGGACGAACATAAAAGTTTCCCTCGTCGGCGCAGGAGCAAAAGATGCACTGATTTGTGGGTAAGCGGCCAAGTGTTGGGCGGACAATGGCTGCAATCGCTGGAACCATAGCATTTTGGCCTTGTCAAGTTTCTGACTTTATCACATGCTCGCGCTTGCATTTCCTCGGAGGTCTATTCCGACGCAAGAAATCCAGACAGCTTGCCTTTAGTTCTGAGAGGGCCACAAAAACAAACATTGAGACGCCACATCTACAAGACGAGATCAATGCAAGCAAACGTGCACAGCTTGAATCGCAGTGCTCAGAGTGAGTGAGAACAAACAAGATTGTACAATTTTTGGTTCGCCTGCGCGATCGGCTCCATTGCAAGAAACTTTGCGAATGTGAAAATCTGCTCTTAAGGCCTATGAAGAGACACAGCTCATCTTTATTGTTCTATCCGTCCCTACTTTCTGCTAGAGACCCCAACGCTACTTCTCTCTTTTTAATATTCCGTTCTTATTGTCCCATAAATTCTCAAGCGCTACATTCAATCTTTCTTCGATCTCAGTGAAGTTCTACAGGAGAGATATTGAGCGCCTACCCACACGTTGGCATTTTTTATAATGGTGATGTACGCTACCTTAAATTACTCTCATATCATGCATGTACATAGAAATTAGCTATCGGTTAAAAAAGACAATATTATTAAATGGTGTCTAAAAACTTAACTTTAGGAAGCGGATCCACAAGCATCGAGGTCATTTACATGAGTGGTGGAGCGAGCTCCTTCAACGTCGTTTCCAACAGCTTCGTCACCTCCATTAGCGATCTTGAAAAGGCTTGAAAATAAATGTTTACCCAGTACACAAATGTACGTGTATTAAGTTTTTTCCGATTTTACCATTTATTACTGGAAACAAATAGCAAATAACAAAATGCAATACCAAGTAGTAGACCATGTCACTGATAAGTAAAAGTTAAAACTATTTGATGAGCGATAGAATGGTAACTGGGCCGTGAAAGGGGAGCGGATGAGTCGGCGCAGATAGGGCAGTGAACCGCCAACACTGCAAGGCTCATGTATCAGTCGATGTAAAGCTTCGGTACCGACTTAGTTTAAGATCCGCAACCGATCTGCAAGCTCAGATGGGGAAGATTAGTCAACACAACACCAAACAAAGATGTGTAATTAATTAAGAAGTAACACCACTATTAAGTACCAACACCAAGCCATGTATACAAGAATGAATCGAGAATGAAAGAGATTAGGATTGCTAGGAAATCTATGCAAGTTTGCGATACGAACCCTCTGTATAGTTTATTGTGAGCAGGTATTCGCTGGTGGCAAATTGTAAAATATTGGGAAAACCTAAGGTGCGTTATCGACATCGCGGTACCATCTGGACAGTGTTAACATGTAGAAACGGCTGCAACTCGTCCAGGAATCTTGAAGAGGTAGTGTGCTTCTCTGAGGATGCCGTAGAATTGCAAATGAGGGAGAAAAAGTTTCGGTGTGAAAACTTTCGTGCCCAGGGTGCCCTTTTATTTCGAAACAGAAGACATTTTTGCAGTTACTTATAAAAATGTTGCAGCTTATATTACTTCCTGAAATAAAGTCCTATGCATTAGTTTGAAACCTTGCTGAATTTAAATGTGAATTTAATTAATCAGGTTGCAAGCCACGAAACCTGTATCCTGACTAGGGACAGCCGTTATAAGAGGTGCTCCTTTGCTTTCAAACGTTGTATTGGGGAATCGCAGACGACCAATAATTATTTGACATTCTGCTAGCGCGCCGCGCCAGATCTGAAATGCATTAGCAATTGAGATAGATACGAAATGAAAAATAAAGAAAGGCTTCAAGCGCCAAGCGCACAGGTGCATCACATGTGGCTTAGAAAACAGACGATAAGTTGCTGCACTCGCTACTGAGTGCACAACACCGAAGGCATACGCTTAGCATAGCTCAGCCCTGCCATGGATGGGTTTCGCTCCGATGGTTGCTACAAGTTTCAGTGCATTACTTCTGAACCAGTTTACTGCGCGACGCATATCGCGTGCATCCACAGGTTGATTGGCAATGATAGCAGAAGCAGGGCAATTGGTTTAAGTTCAGCACCGGCAATCTCAGCCCACCCTCAGTATTTGGCCTCTTCCTTCGCCAACTCTTTATCTCACTTTTCCTCGCCATGCTGGGCCTCCGTTCACAGAGGAGGAGAGCAATAGACATAACCTTAATACCAGTGACTAACCCGTATACTTCAGCGCATGTTCCATCCACCAACGCCTGAAGTGTCAACCTATCAGGTCCATTGACATATGCCCTGATCCACAACACTCAGTCCCACCAGGGTCAACCGTCACGTTCGAACATTTTCGGGATTTTTGCGACCCCCTAGCTCTCGAGGGGGTCCAGTTGCGACCCCCTGTTTTTGTTAATAAGAGTGCTAGACATGAATCCGTTGCGCCAGAAAGCGTCTGCTGCGCGTCAGCCTTGGAGCGCGGCAGGTATCACCCGGGCGCTGGAAGAACGGGACGCGGCGAAGAAAAAATTTTAGAGGGGAATAACTTTCTTGGGACGTACTTTTTTGACTTGTTGAGGTAGATTTTGATTGTGCCTGAGGTGCGCTTTCAGAAAACTACAAGGATTGCCTAACTCTCCGGAAAGTACTTCTGTTAGAAGTGGAAAACCCAAAATTCTAAGAAGGCGCACCTTCAACTTTGAAGGCCCATAAAATCTTTCGTATGCGACATTTTGGAAATCTGTAAAAAGTTTCAGAAACTTCAAATATTTCTCTAACAAAACAGTATAAAAAGTTTAGTGATTGTCCCCTTTTTCAAAAAATTGTCCCGTTCGAACATTTTTCGTGCAAAAGCGAGTTTTTGGGCTTTCAGCGACCATAACTCACTTCATTTTCATTTCTGTGATGCACTTTTTTCATGGGGTGAAAGTACAGGATTTGCTCTTTCTAACAAGCCCCAAACCGTTTTTCAAAGTTCATTTTTCGAGAAAATCACACGTTCGAACATTTTGGGGGGTTTTGCCGAACACTTTTTTTGAAATCGCGAGTTTTTGGGCTTTAAGCGGGCATAACTCACTTCATTTTCATTTCTGTGATGCACTTTTTTCATGGGTGAAAGTACAGGATTTGCTCTTTCTGACAAGCACCAAACCGTTTTTCAAAATCCATTTTCCGAGAAAATCACACGTTCGAACATTTTGTTCCCATAGGTTTTTGAGCAGCACATGCGAGTTTTTGAGCTTTCAGCAATAATAACTTCCTTCAAAGAACTTGTTGGGGAGGGGCGAAGACATTTTTGAAGACTACGAGATTTCTGCTTTATATGTTTTACCGTTGTCTGGAAGAATCGTCCTCAGAAAATCAGGTCCCGAAGAACTTTAATTTCAGCCCCGAGAAGTCAAACCTTTCATAGGGATGCATTCAACTGTTCTTTATTCCTCAAGGAAAACACCGTAATTTGCCTAAAACTGTCTCTCTGTGCATAATAATCGAATCTAATGCGGTCTGCACAAACAATTCTTGCCCTCGGATACGCCACGCACGCGCCTGTGGCTGGCAGTCCTCGAAATTGCGACCCCCTTCCGACCAAAATGCGACCCCTTCGTTCGAACAGTTCGAACGGACGGTTGACCCTGCTGCTCCCAGAGGCG
>MU905260.1:0-16981 GCA_036418205.1 Ostertagia ostertagi | reverse complement strand
TAGAGAACGGATAGGTCACTTCGCACCTCTCCAGAATCGCCTGTGGGGTGACCCCACTTAATTGCTTGCGCTGAATGCTGACCTTGCTCGATAGCTCCAAAACAAGCAAAATAAAGTAAATAAAGTAATATTTGGATTGGACTCCAGTTTCATAGCCGATAAACATCTGAGTATGAAATGAAACTTCATTAATGTTGTAGAAATAACTGAAGGGAGTAAAACAAAGAATGCACGATACTCACTAGATACATATACATGAATATTTTAACAACTATATTGCTTTATTAGTAACATATTTTGACATCTTTCTGCAAAAGTGCTCCACTTCTTCTCGAGTCGCCCCATTTTGGTAGCATTGCTCAAATCTGGAACAAGGAACGCTAATTTCTATCTGCATAATTCCCCCCCCCCTACACTCTATAATACTCACTTTCTTCATCTCTTCTGCAATTTTAGCTCTTCTTTCTTTATCTCGCTTGCGCAGAACTCTTGCTCGGCTCCGGTCCTGTGATGGAAGATATGTTTTTGCAATAATTTATCACGGCATCATGATCAAATTGTAACCTGCTGATGACGTTTAAGAATTGCACGCGCTTCGTAGTTGATCTTGCGAAGAGCTTCAATAAGGATGCTGAGCGGTGGATGCTCCACATATATAATTGCCTTCAGCCGCCTGAAAAAGTCTGTACAGCAGATTATCACGGCAGTATAAGTCGATTACCTGTGGAAAGCCTCGGCTAAATTTGTAGTTCGAAGTTCTTCCAGCTTCCACTTACACCACATGTCCTTGAACGGTCCTTGGAACCAGGTTTCACGCAGATACTTTCAGAAAGTTCTTACATCTTTGGTAGGCGCTGTGCCTCACTTGGTATCGGAGGTTTTTGTAAAGCTCTCACTTCCGACATCAGAGAGGGCGGCAGAAACACGATACCTGTAAGAGGAAGTGAAGTGCTTTCTGTGATAACCATAGTTAAACATTCAGCGTACCTTTGATAATATCCCACCATTGTACGATTCGTGCGTCCCTTTCCATTCCTTGCATGTACCGTCTGAGCCCAAGAGCATCCCTTCTACGATTCCAAGCTTGAAGCTAGGTGGAAGGCGCAGCCTTCCACAGAGGCCCTAGGGAAGATTTTTCGAGTAGCTGTTATAGCCGCTTTTTCAAAGTCGAGAATGACCCGACGAGGGGCATCACCTGTGATGTTGCTCTTCAGATGACCGAATACTTTCAAGTAAACTTCCTCGGTCTTCTTCGCAGTGATGCAATACAGAAGCGGCACCTCGATTCCTTGGAACATACACCATGCACGCAATACAACTGCGCATGACATCCCAGCGATCTGGGATGCAACGAGTGCATCCCGTCAGCAACGATGCTGTGCAGACCGGCTTCGCACGCTTTCTGTAATTTTAACAGTGAACGAAATTTGTAACATCCTTTGGTTTTTCTCACTGTATGGTCGCCAAAGAGTAATAGATGTGGAACCCAGGCGCTTGGTAGTCGAGGAACGTGGATCCATCGCGCAGGGTGCTGAACTCCGGAGGCACATGATCCATAGTGACAGCTCTGTTTTTCCACACGGCCAAGCTTCTGATTTTGAAAGGTAAAAGCATTTGTTGAGGAGAGCAATCTAATATATCTGGTATACCTTAAGATAGGTTGTCGTCTAGAGTGATATCCTGAGCGACGAACCGCGGCTCTAATCGAATCTTCCATTTCTGCTGAAAAAGACAAATTCGAAGAAACGGGAAAAATGTTTGAAGTTGAACGTGTTACCATCGTCTGTTTCGAATGGTGCCGCCACCATATCGAGATAAACTTTCACAGGCCTCTTCTCCGCGCAGGCAGGATCTCTTCGAATGCTTTGCAGCTCCTGAAAGTGCAGTTGTAAATAATAATCACCGTTGATATGAACAGCAATTCCTGCCTTGTATACATGTCTGTTTCCAATTTCTTCAGCATACTTCGCAAAAACGCATTCGTGGTCCATTCTACACGTATCGCTCAAAAATTCGTTTCCAATTACCTGAAATGATATACGCTAGAGTAATCAGCATCCATAGGGCTTCTAAATCTACCTCGATAAATTCGCCCATTGCTTGCTCTCCTCGTTTTCTTCCTTTCTTTCAAACAGTGGAGGCAGCCGTACTTCTCGCATTTTTTGTTCGCCCATGATCTGTAGAACGTGAATGAACGTGTAGTACCTGGAATTCTATAAATTAGTACGCTATGTTTCCCTCTTTTGCTTACCTGTTTTTCACCAACGAATCTTGCACCAACCTGCATAAAGCGGACGCGGAGGGGCCAAAGACAATGGCCTTCACGGGCATTAATGACCGTTATTCTTAACAGCCAAGCTAGGGTAGATTACTACGTCAGCTCTGCAAATCTCGTCTCGCGTCCATCTAAATTCATTTACATATCACGCACATCGAGAATACGTGTGGTAAAGTTATGTCAGACAATTTCTACACCCTTAAGGCCGCGTTCATAGTTCGCGACACCGGAGATCAGGATAGTAGGATAGTCGGAGAGTAGGATAGTAGGATACTGAGCGACTGGCGATAGGAGAGTAGGAGAGTAGGATAGTAGTAGATTGCGCTGACAAGATTAGATACGTATCGACTGAAATCGCCGGAGAGTAGGATATTACGATATTACGATAGTAGGATAGTAGTAGATTCCGCTGAACAGATTAGATACATATTGATCAGGATATTAGGATAGTAGGATATTAGTAGAGTACGAGATTAGGATAGTAGGATAGTAAGCGACCACAAATAGAAAATCAATACTCCTATTATGCCTGTTTTCTTTTCCTGCCTACTTTTCTTTTGCTTTTACTTTCTTTTCTTGAGTTCTTTTCTAGATTAGGTCACAATTGAATTTCCTGTGAAATCCAACAGACTCCTTCTGATCGGTAGCCACGTGTCTTACGTGGGTGTTGATGACTCTCAGCCGTGTACGCAAAAATTCTTTCTACTCTCTTGGACAAGATACCTGTAACTCTGCGGTTGTCCCACTTCACTTAATTTTCGAAACACCAAAATTAATGTTGCACAAGCTGCAGGAGAGGGGTGGTCAACTAATAGGTGCAACGGCGCTCATGTCCTTGGGGGGGGGGGGGAGGACATCAACAACAAGGCCGATGGCAGGTGACAGTGGGACTAAGCCCAGGAGAGGGGAGAAACGCCAGGGAGCACACATATTGCTTGCATCTTCCCATAAAATCCCTTCCCTGCCTAAGGCTCAGTCCCAAGTACAGTAATTGGCTCACTCACTGGGATGTCCCCCAAGGACATGAGCGCCGGTGCAAATTGAGCTCTAGGTAATTAATGATTTATGTAAATGTTCACAAGGAAACAAAATGTTAGTTTAATCATTTAGGAGAGACAAAAATCATGGAGACAACGTTGAGTCAAGAAAACAAGCTAGTTTAGCCCAAAATTCGGAAACAATGCCAACTTTTATAAATCAACACTGGTCGCTTAATATCCTACTCGCCAGCGATTTCAGTCAATATGTATCTGATATGTTCAGCGGAATAGCCTACTATCCTAATTCGCGTACTCTACTACTATCCTACTATCGTAATATCGTAATATCCTACTCTCCAGCGATTTCAATCGATACGTATCTAATCTTGTCAGCGCACTATCCTACTCTCCCACTATCCTAATCTACTACTATCCTAATCTCCCCGTCAATACGTATCTTTTTCATTGTCGCGCACTATCCTACTCTCCGGAGTCGCGAACTATGAACGCGCCAGCCTAAATTCTCTTTTGGACGGAGAGAAATTAGATATGCGCCATTGCAAGTCCTCGAACAGGCCCTGTAAACACCGTCGCGAACGTCTGCCTGAGTGGAAACGCTTTGGATTTTGGTAGCAACACATTTTCTTATCCTCGATTCTCGCTGATTGTTCACTACCTTCAGTGCCTCTCTACAACCTAACCTTTTCACATCCGATGCCGAGCTGGGTTGCTACTAACGATGACCCAGCAGTGGGTGTGGCCCACAACCCGACCTGCGTCCAGGGTCAACTGACCGTTCGACAAAGTCCAACGAGGGGGTCGTATTCGCAAGGTCGTAGGAGGCAGCGTATAACTTCCTACACCAACCCAACGATGGGTCGTACTATGACGGCTATTTTGGAGGAAAGGTGATTTGTGAGGCAGTTGGCTGGTCACTAGTCTCAGAATTCAAATGCTATAGAACTAGCTGGGGAATCGTATCGAGAACCCTCCAGGAGGGGGTCGGTTAACTTCTGAAGATTTGTCCAAGCGCGACCTCTGACCCGCTCCCGTTCTGATCAGTCTGCTATTTTCATTCGGACAGCTCATCTCTGAAGTCTAAAGGACCTGTCAACTGACGAGGTTGCCCGAAGACCTTTGAGATGTTCTCGCCAAGTTCACTTGACCGAGTGGTGTGGATTTCAGAGTGAAACACTGTGTTTTCTCAGGGAGTCGGTATTGATCATATGACGCAGCTGGTGTCCTTTACGTCCTTCGCATAACATGCGCGGTCGTGCTTGCCGTGCCGTTGTCCATGTCTTGCTCCTGTTCCGGTGCTAGTCTGACAGTCAGCAGATGAGCAGCAGAAGCAGAAATGAACGCCGAGATGTTTTGTGACGTCTACGGTCATGCGCCTACCGTACGCGTCTTTTGTCCGGGACACCTGAATCTCATTCGGTAAGTCGATTGCTCAACGTTTGGACGCTTTTTTTTCAAAAATTGAAGTTTACTACGCCGATCCTTGTTCTTTACACCCTCCTAGCCCAATTCGCGGTATCATTGAAGATTGGAAATTTTCTGGTGATCGACAATTCCCATTCAATTTTTCTCGCGATCAACGTCGTATTCTGCTTTGTGCGCTTCGTAGCAGATGAGCCTTTTTTCTTGACCGGCTCGCCTTGCTTTTCCCTCCGAGCCCAATAAATACATTGATCGGAAGTCCGAAAGTTAGCGAGTTAGCGCTGTTTTGAGGATCATGATGAGCCCAACGTAAAGTACTCATTAAAGGTAGGGGGCCGTATTTGGTTCTGGGGAAGCAGAGCCATATTGGCTTTAGCGTTGAAATGGGTGTAAGGATGTTTGTAAAGATTCATAAGATACCAAGAACGACAATTTCCAAATTTTAGCTGTTTTTTATTAACCCATTCGTGACAATGGCAGCCACCGGTGGCTGACAAAGATCTCACTTGTACAATGGTATCCACCGGTGGCTGCCGTGTTTCAAATGGAATTTGGAAAGTTTTCTTTCCTGAAAAGAATCTTCATACCCTCATTCATCTATGCCAGACTTGGGCACGGGAATCTCCATCCACTCAAATTTTATTGAAGAAAAATCTCCTGACTCTCCTGCTAATGCGCAAACCGGCGCGGTCGCGAATGGGTTAAAGTGTACACCCCTTACGGATTGAAGAAGTTTTGCGGTAAGGTAGTGTGAATTTGAAGTAGTTGAAGCAGAGTAACAGGTGCATGGCATTGGAGAGGGAGATGAGGGCCTAATGGGAGTTGGCATTAGCTTTGCACATTCCAACCCTGCTTGGGAAGGGGTGGGAGGATCTGTTGGCCGTATTGCTCCTACATTTGGGCATGCAGATCAGGATAGGCAAAACCGGTACGGTGAGCATACGAATTGATCGGGCAGCGATTAAGAATGTACTGTTGATCGCGCCATGGTGGGGAAATTACGTGTAGCTTCATATCAGTGCAAATTTAGGGAATAAAACGTTGTAAATTCAATTACTGGGAAGGTTCCTCCACAGTTGTTAAGTGCGCGATTGGTACCACTTGACACTTCAACTATTAATCAATGCTTAGGATGTATTTAATGTAAGGTACGATACGTTGACCATGCCGATTGATTTTCCGTAACAATCCACCATATGCCGAAATAAGACCCTATTCGTATGCAACAACTCATGCGAACAACAATGAATTCAGGTGAACACATAGCAGAACATGGATTTGGAACCATTGCAATGGCAACCGACACGGGCACAGAAATCCTTGCCGCTCTGAACGATCGAGCAGAAATCCGTCTTGTGAACACAGATGAGGAATACAGGTGACTGCGCCAATACTTTCCTGGTGTCTATCTAAGAGAGATTTCACGATAAGGTCGGGGGTTGAGGAAAGGGAAGGATACCTAAATTGAAAGCAGACAGACTAATAAGGGAGGCCGAACGGTGCACAGCGAAGAGTAAATGTTCCCACAAGTAGCTTAGCAAGGCCATACCCGGGTGCTCGCACGCGGCACCGACCCCCCCTTCCATTCATTTGACCTCTACCCGTTTAGCAGAGGGAAGAGAGAGGCGTGTAAAGAGAGGACAGCACGAAGAGAGTCACAGGAAATATCGGTAAAGATGTCTCGACTTCTGAATTCGGCCTCTCATGTTCTCCATCTCCTGACCACTAACCGCTAACCTTGAATTCTAGTGGGTTACCTTTTCATCGTATGATCCGATTAAATTCAGTATCGTAGTATCGCATGATTCTTTGAGGGCATGCGAACTACGCATTGTTGGTTTATACAGCAGCTGTAATTTGAAAGCATTGAGCAAAACAAAAGTTCATTTCTCAAAATCTCAAAATTTACATTGCTCAGGAGTGAGGTTTGGAAAAAAAGGGAAGGGGAAAAAAAACTTTTTTCAGTTTCAATGCTGATATTGCCTAATTCTTATCACCATCCTCAAATTAATAGCACAAAATGAGTTCAGGTGTATGAATCCTTTTGCTGTGCAGGGCTGAGCTGGTCACGAAAGTCTTAGATGTCCGTTTCTCCAGGCTCTAAATCGCACAAGAAATGCGCTAAGGCTTGCAACCGCTTATACCGCTTCAATTTTTTTATGGTGTCAGGCGCCCTCTCGTCCGTTCTGCTCTCTCGCCTATCCTCTCCTTTTTTTGTGCTCAGTCTCTCATTGTCATAGCGCGGCTAGACCGTGTGACCGACCAGTCCCTTAAGTTTAGCGTTTTTAGGGTTTCTTTCTATTTTTTTTTTGCTGCCGGCCCACTTCGCACTGTCGATTTCATTTTCCTGTGAGTAGGCGCACCAAGTTTGATCTATGGTGGGCCATCAATTCCGCTGTAGCGTGACAATGAATCGTGCTCCAGCTTAGGACGGCAAAGTGTCAGCTTAAGATCCCCGCGCTCGGTGAAACAGTATACTCGGTTTCGGAGAGGCTGAAATTCTCAGATACTCCTGTTGTCATGTGATTCCCAGAAGAAAGTGTGTTTAACGATCAAAATTGCGCGGTAATAGGTTGTGACGCTAGAAAGTAGACGTGGAAGTGTTGATTAATTAGTTGCAACAAAAATGCAGAACAAGCCTTCAAAAAAGTGAGTTAGACCACCTCCACATTTTTGTCATTTCTGAAGAAACTTAGTGTCTCAGTTATCACCTGCTGAAATCACATCAAAACCACCTGCTGTACCTTTTGGCTCTTTTCCACTGCTGGGATTTCCTGCTACTTTGTTTTATGCAGTAAATCGCAACCTTCATTGTCATGAAGAAGGTCCATTGCATCGAGGAGGGGAGCAGAATGGCAGACCTAGGGCTAACGAATTAAGGCCTATTAAGTTCTCCTCTGTCCTACAAATTTACCCTCGAGAAGGACGTAGTGCTTGGGGTCTTGAAAAGTTACATGCTGCTCATGCAAGGGCATGGCGCGTTCGAACATTTGTGTGCCCCTGAATGTTAACTATAGTTCCTGCTTCCCATTCTTGTAGACGTTTTAACCCACTCGCGACCGGGCGGGATTTTCGAAGACTGCCCGTTCGGACCAGCGCCGTCAGAGACGATTGCGCAATGTCAGCCACCGGTGGCTGACATTGTCCCAGGGGAAATCCATCTTGTATTTTTTTAGTTTTTTCTATATGTCATCCGTAGTTCACGCTGAAACTTCTCCCATAGAGGTTATCAAGGGTCCTGATCACGATTATGGGATTCATTTTTGGCTCTGGCGCCAAATTGGCGCCATTTGGCGCCAGATGGCGCCCTG
Organism: Ostertagia ostertagi; assembly: GCA_036418205.1. Classification (NCBI taxonomy): domain Eukaryota; kingdom Metazoa; phylum Nematoda; class Chromadorea; order Rhabditida; family Trichostrongylidae; genus Ostertagia; species Ostertagia ostertagi. Next base: position 8,972 of record MU905260.1, on the reverse strand, counting down.
ACTGAATTTCGTCAAATTCGATGTAAACTTGTATATAGGGGTTATTTGAGGCCCTGATTACGAATATGAGATTCGTTTTTGGCGCTGGCGCCAAATTGGCGCCATTTGGCGCCAGATGGCGCCATGACTGATTCGTCAAATTCGACTGGTCGCTGCCTGCTTCGCCCGTGCCCCCGGTCTTTTTCTTGGCCCACTGCGCACGTTTGGCGCCAGGAAAAAAGTCCTTAATTTTGTCCACAATCAGGGCTCCAATAATACAACTTCCGTTTAGCATCGAAGTTTGACGACAACAAATTCAAGTCGGGGTTGGCAGCCCACTGGGCATTGGCAGCGCCAAACAAAAAAATATCCCCTCCCATATTCGTAATCAGGGTCTCATAATAACCCCTATGTACAAGTTTACATCGAATTTGACGAAATTCAGTCATGGCGCCATCTGGCGCCAAAAGGCGCCAATTTGGCGCCAGCGCCAAAAACGAATCTCATATTCGTAATCAGGGCCTCAAATAACCCCTATATACAAGTTTACATCGAGTTTGACGAAATTCAGTCAGGGCGCCATCTGGCGCCAAATGGCGCCAATTTGGCGCCAGAGCCAAAAATGAATCCCATAATCGTGATCAGGACCCTTGATAACCTCTATGGAGAAGTTTCAGCGTGAACTACGGATGACATATAGAAAAAACTAAAAAAATACAAGATGGATTTCCCCTGGGACAATGTCAGCCACCGGTGGCTGACATTGCGCAATCGTCTCTGCCGGCGCTGGTCCGAACGGGCAGTCTTCGAAAATCCCGCCCGGTCGCGAGTGGGTTAAAGGCGAATAGCTTGGGCAAGAATAAGAGTTCCCATTCAGGGGAACAAGTGTTTTGAACGCGCCATGCCTTGCATGAGCCAGTAATTTTCGAGACCGTACACTACGTCCTTTTTCGAGGGTAAAAGTTTGTAAGACGGAGATACCTTAGTAGGCTATCATTCGTAGCCTAAGTCGCCATTCTGTCCCCTCCCTTCTGAATGGACTTTCATGAAATTGAAGGTTGGGATTTCTGCTAAGCAAAGTAGGCGGAAATCAGCAGTGGAAGAAAGCCAAAAGGTACAGCAGGTCGTTTTGATGTGATTTCACCAGGTGATAACTGAGACACTAAGTTTCTTCAGAAATGACAAAAATTGGAGGTGGTGTAAGTCACTTTTTTGAAGGCTGTTCTGCATTTTTGTTGCAACTAATTAATCAACACTTCCACGTCTACTTTCTAGCGTCACAACCTATTACCGCGCAATTTTGATCGTTAACCATACTTTCTTCTGGAATCTATATACAAAGGAGTATCTGAAGAATTTCAGCCTTCCGAACCGAGTATACTGTCACAGAGCGTCTTACCTGAACACTTTGCGTCTAGGAGACGATTAAGCATGGCTACAGCGGAATTGATGGGGACTCATAGGATCAAACTGGTCAGTTCCACAGGAAATGAAATGCGACAGTGCGAGTGGGCGGCAGCAAAACAAAAAATAGAAGCAAAGTAAACGCTTAAAATTAAGGGATTGGGTCTGTAACCGGTTTGCCGTGCGTATGAAATGGAGACTGAGGCAAAAGAGAGATGGCAGAGAGGAAACGACCGAGAAGGCGTGAACACGAGTAAAATAAGCGGGTATATAGCGGTTTGCCAGCTTACGATTTATTGTGCGATAGAGTGAAGGGACATCTAAGACTTTCGTGACCAGCTCAGCCTGCACAGCAAAAGGATTCATACACCTGAACTCATTTTGTGCTATTAATTTGAGGATGGTGATAAGATAGCAATATTCAGCATTGGAACTGAAGTCCCTCTTTTCCAAACCTCACTCCTGAGCAATGTAAATTTTGAGATTTTGAGAAATGAACTTTTGTTTTGCTCAATGCTTTCGAATTACAGCTGCTGTATAAACCAACAATGCGTAGTTCGCATGCCCTCAAAGAATCATGCGATACTACGATACTGAATTTAATTCGGATATACGATGATAAGGTACCGCTAGATTCCAGGTTAGCGGTAGTGGTGGCAGGAGGAGACATGAGAAGGGCAGAATTCAGAAGTGAGACTTTTTCGATTATATTGTGACTCTCTCGATGCTGTCGTCTCCTACACGCTCCTCTCTCCTTGTAAAGCGGGTAGGGTCAAATGAGGAAAGGTGGCGTGGCCGCGGTGGAGGCACCTGAGTATGGCTGTAAGCTCTGGAATATCTTCGCTGTGCACTTGGCTCCCCTTCTTAGTCTGTCTGCCTTCAATTAGGTATCTTCACCTTCCTCAACCGCGATAGTGTCCTCGTTAAAGAGAAGGAAAGTATTGATCAGTCACTGTTTTAATGTGTTTCAAGACGGATTTCTGCTCGATCGTTCAGAGCGGCAAGGATTTCTGTGCCCGTGTCGGTTGCCATTGCAATGGTTCCAAATCCATGTTCTGCTATGTGTTCACCTGAATTCATTGTTTGTTCGCATGAGTTGTTGCATACGAATATTGTCTTGTTTCGGCATATGGTGGATTGTTCGGAAAATAATCACATGGTCAACGTATCGTACTTATATTAAATACTCTAGAGCATTGAGTTAATAGCTTGAAGTGTAAGTGGTACAATCGCGCCTTACAGTTGAGGAACGTTCCAGTATTGAATATTACAGTTTTATTCGCTAAATTTGCACTGGATATGAGCTACACGTAATTTCCACCATGGCGCGCTCAAAGCCACATATCTTAATCGTTGCCTGATAAATTCGTAATGCCTCCCGGTATTGTGTTTGTGGCCTATTGATCTGTGGCCCAATGGAGGAGCAATCTCAAAGATCCTCGCAGTCTCCAGCGGGTTGGAATGTGCAAGCTAATGACATTAGGCTCATTCGCTCTCATGCCTGCCCTGTATCTGGTTCAACTCCCATTCATTACTATTTCCGCAACTTCCTTCAATCGTAAGGGTGTAACACTTTAGCTTGGAGCGCCGTTTGCGCATATAGCGGAATCAGAAGATTTTTTCATAAATTGGTGGATGGAGAAAGCGGTGCATAGGTGACCATAGATGAATGACGATATGAGAATTCTTTATGGAAGAATTTCAAATTCATTTGTACACGCAGCGCGGTGGTTAGCATTGTACAAGTGAGATCTTGTCAGGACCGGGTGGCTGGCTTATTTTGCAAATGGGTAATAAAAAAGTAAAATTGAAATTGTCGTATTCTTGGTATCTTATTGAACTTTTACAACTCCTTACACGATATTCAAGCTGGAATATGGTGTGTTCCAGACCAATAGCCCCTACCTTTAAAGAGTACTTACGTTGGCTCATCATGGTCCTCAAAATAGCGCTAACTTTCGGACTTCCGATCAATGTATTTATTGGGCTCGGAGGGAAAAGCAATGGCGAGCCGGTCAAAAAAGGCTCATCTGCTACGAAGCGCGCAAAGCAGAATACGACGTTGATCGCGAGAAAAATTGAATGGGAATTGTCGATCACCAGAAAATTTCCAATCTTCAATGATACCGCGAATTGGCTAGGAGGGTTAAAGAACAAGGATCGGCGTAGTAACTTCAATTTTTGAAAAAAAAAGCGTCAGTGAGTATTGACTTACAATGTAGATTCAGGTGTCGCGACAAAGCGCGTCGGTGGCGCCATGACGTAGACGGTAAAACATCTCGCGTTCATTGTTGCTTTGCTGCTATCGTGACTGTGAACGAGGAGCAACATGGGGCGCGCCGCTATGTTATGCGAAGTGAGTAAGGACGGCGTCATATGATCAATAGTCTCCTTGAGAAAACAGTGTTTCACTCTGAAATCCACAGCGACAGTGAATTAGCGGAACATGCTAAGGTTCGGCAACGCTCGTCAGTTGAAGGTCCTTTAACTTCAGAGATGAGCTGTCGGCATGAAATGAGACTGTAAGACGAGGGGGGTCAGAGTGCGTTGGAACAATTTAGAAGTAAGCGACTCCCTCCTGGGGGTCTCGATACGTCCCAGCTGTTTACTATAAGGCATTTGATTCTGAGCTCGTTGACTAGACCCCCCCTCCATCCCTTTCTGAACGAGGCGGGGGGGGGGGGGGGGGGGGGGGGGGGGGGGGGGGGGGGGGGGGGGGGGGGGGGGGGGGGGGGGGGGGGGGGGGGGGGGGGGGGGCCCCATCGTTCGTGGATTAAGCGCTCAAACTGCGATTCAACAGTAGTTGAGTTTGTCGAAAATGTTTTACCCTGGACGCGGTCGGGTGTGGGCCATCACCCCTGCTGTCTTTGACGTTGGTCGAGTGAAAAGGTGTAGATAGGGGCACATAAGGTAGTGAACATAGATAATGCGGGTAAGAAATTGTGGTAACAAAATTCGAAAGCGTTCCACCTCAGGCAGAGCTTCGCGACCGGTGTTTAAGGTGTTGAGGACCTGAGCAGATTTTCACTACTAATTTCTTCTCGTCAATACACCAGTAGGCTGCGTTCATAGTTCGCGACTCCGGAGAGTAGGATAGTGCGCGACAATGAAAAAGATACGTATTGACGGGGAGATTAGGATAGTAGTAGATTAGGATAGTGGGAGAGTAGGATAGTGCGCTGACAAGATTAGATACGTATCGATTGAAATCGCTGGAGAGTAGGATATTACGATATTACGATAGTAGGATATAGTGAGTAAGAGAATAGATAGTAGGCTATTTGCTGAAATATGCAGATACATTTGATGAATCGTGGAGGAGGATATTAGCCGATCAGTGTGTGACTATAACGTAGATTGTTTCGATTTTGGCTAACTAGCTTGTGTCTATCCACGTTGTGGTTCATGATTTTTGTTTTCCCTAATGATTAACGTGATATTGTTCCTTGCTGAGAATTCATAAATTTATTATCTAGGCTTCTTTGCAACGTGTCCTTTGTGGGGACTCCGTGGTGAGCGATTACTGATTGGGACTGGAGCCTTAGCATGGAAGTGAGTTTGTATGGGAGATGCAGCATATGTTGTGCTCCTGGGTTTTTCTTCTCTGGCTTAGTCCTACTTACTTGCATGTTGCTGTGGATGTTTCACTTCCCCCCCCCGGATGAGGCGTGCACCTATTAGTTGATCACCCCTCTCCTGCAGCTTGTGCAACATTAATTTTGGTGTTTCGAAAATTAAGTGAAGTGGGACAACCGCAGAGTTACAGGTATCTTGTCCAAGAGAGTAGAAAGAATTTTTGCGTACACGGCTGAGAGTCATCAACACCCACGTAAGACACGTGGCTACAGATCAGAAGGAGTCTGTTGGATTTACACAGGAAATTCAATTGTGACTTAATCTAGAAGAGAACTCAAGAAAAGAAAGTAAAAAGAAAAGAAAAGTAGGCAGGAAAAGAAAACAGGCATAATAGGAGTATTGATTTTCTATTTGTGGTCGCTTACTATCCTACTATCCTAATCTCGTACTCTACTAATATCCTACTATCCTAATATCCTGATCAATATGTATCTAATCTGTTCAGCGGAATCTACTACTATCCTACTATCGTAATATCGTAATATCCTACTCTCCGGCGATTTCAGTCGATACGTATCTAAATCTTGTCAGCGCAATCTACTACTATTACTCTCCCTACTCTCCTATCGCCAGTCGCTCAGTATCCTACTATCCTACTCTCCGACTATCCTGCTATCCTGATCTCCGGTGTCGCGAACTATGAACGCGCCCTTGCGGCTGAATTGGCTTGAATATTTACAAACGTATCTGAGGTGTGATTGTAATGAATTAGAATTAGCAGACTGAGATTGAGTGAACGGTAGTAATCTACACTAAAGTGGCCTGTTAAGAATAGGTCATATGCCGTGAAGGGAATTGTCTTTTGGGCCTCGCGTCCCGCTTTCCTGCGGGGTGTGAGATATTTCAGTGGAACTAGAGGGTCGTAATTAGCGGATTACTGTAGAGTACGGTAGGTCACTTCGCCCTCTCCAGAATCGCCTGTGGGGTGCCCACTTAATTGCTTGCGCTGAACGCTGACCTTGCTCGATAGCTCCAAAAGAAGCAAAATGAAGTAAATGAAGTAATATTTGAGGGTTGGACTCCAGTGTTATACGCCGAAAACAATGGTGGGGGGGGGGGGGGGGAAGGGGGGGGGGGGGGGGGGGAAATGAAGATTCATTATGTTGTAGAAATAAATGAAGGGAGTCAAGCAAATGACATGTTCTGTCATAGTTTACAGAGTGTCAATAGAATTGAAAAATTTTATGGTGGGCTTGTTTAAGAATCGGAAAATAATTCTCTAAGTGGTAAGAGTTTTTTCGCGCTGGCGTGCTTGTGCCTGAAGATGACTTTCGATACTATTTCCTAGGAAATCGAATCATGAATTTATATCGCCCTGAAAGGCAATCACCTCATAGGACTGCCTATCGCCCTTGCTCATGACACAATCCCTTTTTTGGCCTCACGGGCCTAACACCCTATTAAAAGGTCACGTCAAAAGATATTTAGAGCAGTGATAAATAGCGTTAACAAACACAGTTTGTGGCTTCTAGTGCTGCATGATCATGTACTCAACCTTCACCCACAACACTCCTCCCCAAGATTCCTTCACTCAAGCAATTCCTACAGGTTTAGCGATGAGTATTCCTGACAATGATAGCTGCTCAACGACCTGCTCAGAATTTACCTGGATTCTGTCTCCCTTTCATGACTGATCAACCACACGTCTGAACTCCGCCTGCATGAGTTTGGTGATCTTCAAGGCACTTCATGAAGAATCCTGCATGCATTTTTACGTGCAGCGGCACCTTTTTTTTTTTTGTTTTTTAAGCAGTTCTGCCTATTTTTTTCCAGGTTTTATGAGCCCTTCTGTGGCACCTACTGCAACACCATGCATGCGGCCGCTCCTCCACTATATGTGGGTCCAACATCATCACAAGCAACGCCATCATCTGCAGCTCCTCCACCACTTTCTTCGATTGCTCCGCGTCATCCTACACCTTCATTCAGCTCTCATGGGGTTTCACAATATTTGGCTTCGGCACAACCTATTATCATTAAGGGCTTCTCAACCTTTGCGTTGTCCTTGTCTATCTTAGTACTTCGCTTAGCCTCTACTCGCTTACCGTGTGTTGGTATGCAACTTCTAGTTCTATTCCAGTCTCGCGTCCTATCTCATTCGATTCGTCATCTACATTTCTCTCCGACCGTCCACTTTTCCCTCCCTATGCTCTTGTCCTACAGCTTATGCTCCAGCTCCTCGCTCTATCTCCATTGATGCTGCGTCATCTACATTTTCATCTCCGGCCTTCCACTCATTTCTCTATGGCTTGTCACGTGTCGCCTGCTCTCCAGTCTCCGTCTATCTCATTGATGTCGTCATCCTAAATTTTCATCTCCGGCTTCCACCTTTTGCCTATGCTCCTTGTAATCTCTACTTCATCTCCAGCTTCTGATTGTTACATTCTTTTCCTGATGTCCCTGCCGTTCCTACGTACCCGCTTCAGTCTTCAGCGGAATTTAATTTTCTTCTCTTCAGGTAGCCAGTTGGAGCACAAGCTTCATACATTATACGAAGTTATGAATTGGAGATAGGAGCGGAGGAGCTGGAGATGAAGGGCTAGGTTGACAAGGAGCAGTAGGAGAAAGGGGTGGAAGGGCCGGAGATGAAAATGTAGGATGACGAGGATCAATTGGAGATAGGAGCGGAGGAGCTGGAGATGAAGCTGGAAGCTGCATACCAACACACTGTGAAAGCAGTGGAGGGGTTGAAAGGCGAAGGTATAGGTTGACAAGGAGCAACAGGCGAAAGAGGTGGAGGAGCCGGAGATGAATAGGTATGTTACAAAACAAGAGGTGGTGAAAGCAGTGGAGGAGCTGGAGATGAAGGTGTAGGATGACGCGGAGCAATCGAAGAAAGTAGTGGAGGAGCTGCAGATGATGGCGTTGCTTGTGATGATGTTGAACCCACATATAGTGGAGGAGCGGCCGCATGCATGGCGTTGCAGTAGGTGCCACAGAAGGGCTCATAACCTGAGAAAAAATAGGAGAAACTGGCTTGAAAAGGTGCTGGGGCCACGTAAAACGCAGGTGCAGGTTCTTGCATTGAAGTGCCCTGAAGATCACCAGAACTCATGCAGGACGGAGTTGCAGAAGGTAGTGTGTTGAGCAGGTTCATCGAAAGTGGAGTAGAATCCAGGTAGAATTCTTGAGCAGGTCGTTGAGCAGCTACGATGTCCAGGGAATTACTCATCGCATAACCTGCTAGGAATGCTTGGGTGAAGGAATCTTGGGGAGGAGTGTTGTAGGTGAAGGTTGAGTACATGATCATGCAACACTAGAAGCCACAAACTGTGTTTGTTGACGCTATTTATCACTGCTCTAAATATCTTTTGACGTGACCTTTTAATAGGGTGTTAGGCCCGTGAGGCCAAAAAAGAGGGATTGTGTCATGAGCAAGGGCGAAAGGTCATGTCCTATGAAGTGATTTGCCTTTAGGCGAGTGATAAGATGTGTGTCCATGATGTCGTATTCTCCTTGAAGGAAATTAGTAGTGCAAAGGTCATCTTTCGGCACAAAGCAGCGACCACTGCGGAAAAAGTACCTCATTTAACACTTTAGAGAATTCTTTTCTCGCATTCATCTACAACAATCGCAGCAGAAAAATTTCTGGCAATTCTAATTGAAGCTGACTCTTGTTAAACTTATGTGCAGACACATGTGCATTTTTTGTTTTACTCCCTTCAGTTATTTCTACAACATTAATGAAGTTTCATTTCATACTCAGATGTTTATCGGCTCTGAAACTGGAGTCCAACCCTCAAATATTACTTTCATTTACTTTATTTTGCTTGTTTTGGAGCTATCGAGCAAGGTCAGCATTCAGCGCAAGCAATTAAGTGGGGTCACCCCACAGGCGATTTTGGAGAGGTGCGAAGTGACCTACCGTGCGCTACAGTAATCCGCTAATTACGCTACCGTACTAGGTTCCAACTAAGTACCTCACACCCCTGCAGCTAATGTCGTCCACGGTT
>MU905253.1:0-11713 GCA_036418205.1 Ostertagia ostertagi | reverse complement strand
ACACAAACACGTCACGTCCACTGATGGATCCCCGCAAGTCATTTTATAAAAAAATCGCATTCAGGCGCTGTTTTGGTCCGGTTTGGAAAAAGGAATGTAACAGGGAGCGTCCAAAAAAGAGACCGGCCAAATTGGAATGCTTTTTGCTTCGCATGCATGCAGCATGATGATGATGTTGTGATGAGGTGACCAAAGATAGAAAAATTGAAAAAAGGAAAAGAAAAAAGAACTCTACCAAAATAAAGCTAAGGAAGAAAAAGCCATGGAAGCTTGAAAACTGTAATGTCCAACTATTCTTCGATAGAACCTCAGCATTGATCTTGTATCTTCATGTGTTTCTTATGCCATAAGGGTTTTGAGTAGAAACATCTTTTACCGCCGGAAATTTCGACCTGATCGTCTTCCTCAAAGGGCCAATTTATCGTCACAGTGAACCGAGCTATCAAGGAGGACGATCTGGTCGAAATGGGGGCCGCTTAATAAAGTTCTTCACCTAAAACCTCTATAGCCACAAGAAACACTCAAAGATAGGCATCGAAACGGTGTTTAAGAGACTGTTGACAATAAAGCGCAGATGTCAGAATATGCTATACGAAGTTACAACGCAAAGCCAGCCGCAGGGGGAGAGGGAACTTAGTCAGGATTGACCTTTCACACCTCCTCGCCGTGGTTATCTCGCACCACCCTGTAACCTGCCTCTGGGTAGACCTTGCTTAATTAGGTGTGCTGAGTGCTGACCTCGCTCCAACATATCGCTCTCATGCGCAGTATTGATTATCAAGTCTATCTTTATTATATTCACGGAAACAAACCAAAGTTTAATTTATACAAATTTGTAGCATAGTTAACAAAAAATTCAGATTGTACAGATAGATGTATTAGTGACATTCCTTGACATCCTACTGCAAAGTCGTTCTATTTCTTCTTGAGATGCGCCGCTTTGGCAACACACTGTCATAAATTAGTTTGCCTGTAGGGAAGTTAGGCGAAACTTTCAATTTCGTAAGGTGAAACTTCAGTTCGCCCCTACGAAAATGAAAGTCCTTCGCTAACTTGAACTGAAATTGAAAGTCCATTGCCCCTTAAAAGGGGGGCCACTTCATTGCTAACTTATCCGTAGTACTAGGGAGCATTCATTTGTGCTATCCAACGCTATGATAAAATAATAAGTAAACGACTCATTTTAAGCGTACTTTTTCATAAGGATCGGTGGATGCCCTCCGTTCCACACATCCTGCCCACATGCTATCCACTTTTCTACCCAGGTCATCCACCCTGGAGCTCCACCCCTAGACCTAGGCAGAGGTGTCCATTATCCTTGTCCAGGACCGTTTCCATGGACCATGGCAGGCGGAAATGTGAAGACATCTTGGGACTTCTTCCACATTACAGCGATACTTATCAGAAGTATACTCTAAATGAGCCGATTACGTGTCATGAGTGCTCTCATCCTTATCTTGAGCATTGGAGAAACAATGGAGTGCCCCCCCCCCCCCAAACACTGGAGTTTCACCTTTCTAGCTGTCTGCGTGGAGAAGTACAGCTGAAAATTAGTTATTTTTGAGCTCCCATTTTTATCCATTTTTTCTGATATTTTGTTTCCTCCAACCGCTACTGTATAAATGAATTTATTACCAATATCAATATCCTCTATAATGAGTCTGTCGGAGTTGGGTCAGCACTCAGCTCAGCTAATTAAGCGAGGTCCACCCAGAGGCAGGTTACAGGGTGGTGCGAGATAACCACGGCGAGGAGGTGTGAAAGGTCAATCCTGACTAAAGGTGCACACCCGCGCTCACGCCATCCTGCATGACCTTTTTTTTGGACAGCCATAATTCATCCCGGCAGGTAACTCAAGGAGTAACTGACCAGGGTCGGCTATCCCTTGGTAATTTGTCAGCAAGATGGGTCGTACTTGTGACTTTTTGGAAGGCCGGAGGTACTTCTGGCTTTCTGGGGGGAAGGGAGAGCCGTATTTGTGGGTCATCTCTACTCGACGTGTGCCAGTGTGTGGTGTGAATATTGTGTCGAGACCCTTAAAGGCACAACCCAGGCAGAGTTCGTGTGAACGCTTCTCTTCGGTCTGTAGTATAGACCCCTAGAGGACAATCACAAATGTGGCGTTCCCGTGCACGAAAACCAACCGACAAGAGCGCTTGGGCCTTGCAAATCAAGCTGCTCAAGCTGCAGATTTTTTTTCTTATCAGGCTGTTGTCTGGCTCTCTCATCTGTAGCGCTCTCTCGCCTCATACTCTCCTCTCCGCGCTTAGTCTCTCATTCCCTTAGCACAGCCGATTAGGAAGGTAACTGAGCCCTAAACCTAAGGCGTTTTGAGAGATTCTTCCTTTTTCTTTAATGCCGGCCCATTTCGCACTAATGCATTCGTATTCATGGGCAGGAGCCACACCAATGTGATCCCGGGGCATGCCTTCAAAGTAGGGAGGATGGCGGCAAATTTTCGTCGGCAAATTCCGAGCCTCAGGGTTGAACGTGATCATGATGGAAACTCGGATCTCTATGATCAAAACAAAGCCCGACTGGTTGAAAAATACTAAAAATCAGTAGAAAAACAGACATAAGCAGCTGATCGGCTCTTCTACAGGACTCAAATTTTAGAGGTCGCCGCCAGCGCGCTAGTGAGTACCTAGTGCGTAACGGTACTTCTGGCCTCAGTGTTCCGAAGAGTGCGCCTCCATATTCTCTTGTACTGAAAAAGGTTGTGTAAAATGGTGAGAAGTGGACTTACGTTTGTTGATCACCTCCTTGTGTTCCATAATTGCGCAACTGATAGCCATCATGTCGGGTCGGATAACGGTCAGACGAGAAAACAGTCCCCGAAAAGGATCCGCAATCATCTCCTGAAAAATGGGGGAGGCTAGGGAAATCATGACGAGTTATGGGTTGATAGCCAGTGAAAGGGCCGCCTTAAAACACGCTTAGACAAATTTGTGGAGTCACAGCAGTCGTGATAATGGGTTGTGAACGCCGGAGTTGACTAGAAATGGAAAACAGAAGCAGAGAGGAAGCGCTTTGTGAAGGATTTCTTTGAAGGGCAAGGTCCAGATAGTTTGCATCGAACTTGCAACACCCCACCGCGCATATTTTGAATCAGCCGCTACGCCGCTTACACGTTTTGACATGGAGAGTGCGTGGTTAATCGTCCATAATTGAGAGTTATACGATTTGTGAGACCCTAGCGCCATTGTCGTTCTCTCTCGAGCAACAACGGCGCATCTGTGATAATCGTAGGCTACTCTATCCCACCCACTAAATAAATTCTTCGACACGACTTCTGCTGAGGGTGTTGCCTTTAATTTGCGTCCATTCCATCAAGAACGCCCTCTCCTTCCAACTGTCCATCAGCTAATTTATCCACACGCCACAAGACCTTATCATTTGGAGGAAAGAAGTGACGTAATTGTAAGTATTTGGCAAACCGCGCGTGCGGCGACTGCGTAGGCCAGACCCTGACATCTATGCCGTTCGCGGGTTAAGGAAGTCAGTCTCTGTCAGATGGCAGGTTCCCCAGTCATTCCGACCGATGAAACACACTAAGGGTGTTTCATTACGCCTAACCCCTGAACGTCTTGAAGCGCTAAACTCGGCTCGCGTTCAAAGTACCACTTCGATTCCGAATGAAGTAGAATGCGTGGCGCATTCCAAAAAGGTAGACCCACGTCAAATACGTATTTCATTCTTTACCCTTGAGGTGCTGCATTCAAGGATCCCAACATTGAACGTAAAGTTAGAGAGCACCTGCCACTGAGATGATTGTCTGATCGCGTAAAAGAGAAATACCGGCGAAACGTCGGAAGAAGAAGTACAACCTCACGAACATTGGGTTGAATATAAGCACATCCGGCATTGAACTGAAAGCAAAGCTTGCGTTAGTGAAACATCTAAAAACTGCTACCTCAGGTCAAAAAACGTATTTCGAGTTATTCGAATTGTAGACACTTGGAAGTTCTTTGGCAGTTTGGTTCATTTTTTGCCAATTTGTGGAAGCGTCAATAACTCCACTTCGACAAGAGGTACTAACTCCTTTGGCACGTCAAGTACTTTGAGCACGATTCGATGTGGTGTGGCAGCACCGCCGCTGGTCGTTCGATCAAAGATGTTCTCAGCTCGAAGCGTTTCAGAATATGTCCTCAAAAGGAGAGAACCGCTACATTTGCCCAAAAATAATCAACAAATCACTTAAACTCCCAAGAACACTTACTTGTTGTTCAAAACAACTTCTCCTGTTGTGATGAGATCCAAGGTCAGTATGCCAAGACTGCGCTCTTCATATCCGGTCTGAAGTCATGTGAAACAATATAAAGAGAACAACTGAATAGAAACGGCTGGAATCTAAAAATTCCTAAGATTTTGCTCCAATTTTATAAGACGCGCTACTTCTAAGCAATACATGTGGTGTTTTTTTTTGAAGAACTCAAAATAAGTTACAGTCGACCCAAGGCTTCAACAGGAATGAGCGATAGATAGTATCAAATCACGAGCCGGGATTGGGTCCCAAGAGCCAGTCCCTTTTCGAGAAAGGAAGAGGGGCTCCCAAGCGTAAGAGGCACCACACTGGTCCACGCCCCCGACTCAAACGGTGGCGAGGCATCGAGAGCTAGGGGCCTTGCTCGCGCGCCTGCAGTGCTGGCCACCGGGCCTTACCACCACTGCGCATTCGTGAAATCTTGCGTGCTCCTCTCGTGTAGCGCCGTTGCTAACCTCGCTTCTTTTTTTCCACTTTCTCGCAGCGAAGTGTCTCTCATTCATACAATGGCCGGCCTCATAAGGTGAATTTCAATGTTTTCTATTGTGCCTCTTGCTTTTTCTTCCCACTAACGTTTCTCACTGCACGCCTAATTCTTAAACAGCAAACAACGCACGCAATTTTTTTGCATCATAATAGACGCCTTTAAAGGTAGATAGTAGCTACAAATGTTGTCATAAAAGTCGAACAGGCCTGCTCCAGAGAGCTGTGCGCCCAAAAGGAGCGAAAAGTGGGTAACAGTCAGCCCGCTGAAGCAACAGTCCTACAGCAGGGTGGAACGACTGCAAATCCCTCGGCCGATTCCGACCACGCCCACTTCAGCTCCCTCCCTAGCGGCTTTCCAAGGTGAGTTTTTGTTCAGTCACACTTCCTACGTTCTTGACTAGGGGCTGAACAGCTCCGAAGTGGGAATCGGCCGAGGGGATTGCAGCCGTTTCCGACCACGCCCACCCTGCTGGGACTGTTGCTTTAACTCGTCGAACGACTATAATTTGTGCGTGTATGGCGCATGTCAAAATGAGCCAAGTGAGCGCAGTATAGAGTTATTTTCGCACACGAGTTCTAAGCGAGAGATTCGAACCGATTACCCTTGTCGATACTACATGTGAAGCCTCAATCAACAGTACCACATCAGCCATATTATAGTTGGATCGAACTATAAAGTCGCCATAGTCGACTCCAGAAGATGTTGTGGTGTCAGTCTGAAAATATCGCCGATTCGTGCGATTCCGAGCGCAAAGAAGAAAAATTTTCAGCCAACCACAGAAGCCTCAGGAATCAAAACAATCACGCCTAGTGTTTAAATTCCATGTTCGATTTTTCACGTCGGCTTTGATGAGTGTGCACATTACTCACCTAAAGAAATTCATCGCTGAAGCTACTACCACAAGGTATTTCCGAGACGTCCACTCACAATTTGTCGACCAGTTTTTCGCTGCGGTCATAGAGAGCAGTACGCACTAAACATACACCAGCATCTCTTGGCATCCCTTCTAATCGAACCTAAACGTACCAGCTTTGAGACACGTACACGGCGCTTCCGAAGCTGAAAGTGCTCGAGTTCAACTCGGAAAAAATGTCTTCCATGATCAAACCAGGTTGTATATTCCCCATTTACAACGAACTTTCAAAGAGTGGTTATGATGGTTAAGTTCGCTGCGGTCTCAATGATGTCATTGAACTTCATTGGTGGAATGGCGTTAGGAGGCCATCCCAACCACACCTCCAGTACGGAGTCCTGCCAGCGACGTTCGATGACGTCATCAAACTCGCACCGCCCTCCAGCCACTCGTGATCCCGTCGCTTTTAAGGTAACTTAGCAGGAATTGCATGACGGCAAACCGTTCTCAGCAGGTTTTGTTTTTGAGATGGCCCAATTTTGCCACCTGTGCATAGTTTCTATGGGGCGAAGGTGCGTACTGATAAGAGGGGCAGCAGTATCGCGCGCTCGATCTGCTCAGATCCGAATGCGTGGGTGATTCAGAACTTCCATTTCCGTAGTCTATCAAATAATATCATGCTCACGTGAGGTCATCAAAGCACAGCCTTGTACGCTGCTCGGCCCTTGGAAACCACTGTGAGGGCGCATCGCATTCACAGCGCATACCGGGTCTCATCGAAGTACCCCTATCGAGAACGCACGCAGAGCTCGATCCTTTTTTCTTGGCCGTCGTAACTTGCGGTGTGTGGTCTGCACTCGTCGCTTTTCTCGTTTTCGAAATAGAGGACACTACATAGGGAGCGCCCGTGACTCTCTCAAAAAGAATGGTCAACGTCGAGTACCTCATCTTGATTTTTGCATGTGGTATAATTCGTAGGGATAAGGCAACACTTTGGGTCTCTGACAAGGAGGTCTTTCAGGGCAAGGTGCGCTTTTTGGAAACGGTTTAGTACATGTTGTAGGGACGCATGTATGGACCACAAAACCATGTTTCGTTTTCGCTGAACGGTTTTAGTAGTACCAAAAAAGTGGTGAATAATACTCTTGATGGTTCAATCCCCGCGGCGACTAAATTTTGCAATCAAGGTTGGCGGCCACTTGTTGGCTTCAAAATGGTCCTGACGATGAATTTGACATCTGATTTTGATATTTAGCGCGATTTGGCACCAAACCGTAGGCGCCAACCCAAATGCAAAATTTAGTCGCCACGGGGGATCGAACCCTTAACAGTACCTTATGCTTCTTTTTTGGTACTGCTATAACCGTTCAGCGAAAATGAAACATGGTTTTGCGTTCCCTACATATGCACAAAACCGTTTTGAAAAAGCGCACCTTGCCCTGAAAGACCTCCCTTGTGAGAAGCAGATCTTACCTTATCATCTCGGTAATTCCAGTACAAATCATGAAATCCGATGTTGGAGTGGCTAAGGCGAGGCGTTAGATGGCAAGCAAAAGAAAGGTGCGGATCCATTTCTTGTGCATCGCCTAGGCAGCGAGCCCGACGATTAGGCAACTGAAAAGGAGGCATAAGGAAACTCGAACTTGCAAGGATTTGCAGGTCTGCGAGCGAAGGTATCGAAAGCTGTAGAGTACACAAACACGGATGACTTGGATCTAGTAATGATGTAATGCTGTGAAGGTAGCTGTGCAGCGAGTTATAGTGTAGACAGAGAGCCATTCTTGTGCACTTAGGAACCTTAAAAGATTTAGACTCGTCAATTAATCACAATTTCGGTATGTTCAGCGATCCTACTCCTTGTGTTCCTCCACCGTCGGTGGTCGGTCCTTCAGCAGATGTGGCTTGGCGAAGGTAGGTTTTTGGAACCAGTCCGACTTCACCTTTGCATTTCTAGCCGTCCACCAGCCATCTGGTCTAGAACGTGTGCAATTACTAGGGACTGCCTGTTAAAGCTTTGCAAATCAAAAAATAATAGGTGCACTTCCTTGACTCATAAGAGAATCTGAGCGAATCAGTTTTTCGACGAGCTATGGTAAGCGGCCTCCCACGCCCTTTTAACCCGCCTCAAAAGCAGAAAGTGTGGGGTGCAGACCATACACCACAACCGGACGACGGCCTCCAAGTAATCTGGTTCAGAAGTTGTTCATAGTGATAGCTGATTTCTGGTGGTAATGATAGTTGTAATTAGTGACAATCGATAGAATACAACTGCAACAGGCTAATCATTTCATTGGCAGAAAACATTAACATTTTGTGAAGGCCGTCGTCACTTGTGGTGCATGGTCTGCACCCGACACTTTCTCGCTTTTTGAAGGGAGGGTAGTTCTTCTGAGGGGTTCATGTACAGCGGCGGCGCTCTTCCAGGTTTCTAAGATTCAGCTGTTCCAGAGAATGAACTCAGTCGGCGAATTTCAGACATTTTGAAGGCAGAAATTTTTTTTTATTTTTTTTTTTGGGATGAGGAAAACGGGCGCTAAACAAGCCTTGAAAAATGAAGAGGATGAGGGTCACTTGGTTCGCCCTCTATGTGACCAAATGATGAACGCGTCCTGAGACCAATTTAGTTGAGATGAACATTCTCACACACATCACAATATGCTTTTAAACTTGCAATTCCAAATATATGGCCCATCATCGCCCTCCTCTTCTAGCAAGTGGATCACTAACAGACTTCACACTTAATACGCAAGGAATAGATTAGACGAGCTGAGCCACGAACCTTGTTTGAATGATCCTCAACAGCTCGCCTTCGACAATACTCAAATCGGATGCTTCACTCGCAGAGAGATCAGCCATCACAACAAACATCGTTTGTTCAATTTCAGTGCTGCTGTCAGTTGTCCGTTCTCCTTTTGAAGCGTCAGCACTTCGCTCCCGTTCTCCTTTTGGAGCGTCACTACTTCGCTCTGACGGAGCCACAGGCTCGGCTCGTGGAAGTGTTGCCGCCTTTTCCGTACGAGGGAGCGGCTGAGGCGGTAACTGAAAAAGCCAATTTGGATACAATGCAGCTAGAATATTCAACACCACAATTCAATAATGTTGGCGGTCTTGAAACTGGCTTCACTCGTGAAGTCAACTTTCCGCTATAAAACATGTTTGTTTGATGCTAACTTGAAGGAGTGAATCGTACAAAGCGTGTAAGTGAACTGTCGTGGAATTCACGAGAAGGTCCAGCTTTCGAATGCCGGTTTTTGGAAGCACGAGTCAAAACCTTGAAGATTTGAGTTCAGGTTTAAAGGAGGAATTCACGATTAGAATGAAGGTCGAAGAAAGGGAAACTGACCTAGTTGAGGGACCCACGGACCTCCTGAGGGTGCGAACTGACGCGCAATTCGCATGGAAAAATTTGACCTCGGCGACCTATCATGCCTCAAAGCTGGCGGGTCCGGCGATCTCCGCCCACCGATCATCTGATCACTCGCCGTAGTTCAATACGTGGCGAGTGATTAGATAGCTGAGAGAGCGTAGTGTTGAAGAGGGCACAGCGATGAGAGTCGCATCAATGCTCAAATCAACGGGCAAGGAAGGGGTCCCATTTCTCGGGTTCTGGGCCGTTTCTCATGGTTCTTCCTTCTTTCGTGTACCACTCACCATCCCTAGGTTAATTTGAAATGGGTTGCTTTTTCATCGTGAATTCGTCCTTTAAACTTCGGATAGAATAACTATAGATATTATGTACCTTATCCACATGAATTGCTGCAACTACCAAGGTGAGTTACAGAGAGGAAGGTCTTACGATCTTATAATAATCGGCGTGCGTTCATTCATTCTCTTCTATCTCGCTTCTCTTAATGGCAAACCACTTCTACTGGCATTGTCTGGCATACTGGTGATCATCGGGATGTGACTAACGTAAGAGGGAGGACTGACATAGTCCTACTGAAGCTGCCAAATAAATCCATCCCACTATCGCGTTTCTTTCACCTTGCTAAGGCACTTAGAGCCGACTGCTTCATATCTGGACCCATCACGCACTCGAAATTCGCCTTGAGCTCTAGATTTTGTAGCGTGTGCTTCCTCGTACACCACTCACTAACTGGGCCCGCAGCAGGGTTATAGTGAGCGAGAAAATCCTTGACAATGGCTCTATAGGCGCGAGAGTAGTAGCGAGTGTGAAAGTACGCGCGGATAGCACAGACGGCTCGCGCATGGCGAATGTGAATGTCCGCGCGGGAGAACATAACTGCTTATGCGAAAATCCTCGAGACGTGCCGCTTAGAAATCCTCGACCGATATTCACCGTGGCCCTAGAGAGTCTAAAACTTCCATCAGACCAGACCCATATCGACTCACGTCACTATAGAATTTAGTACCTCCCGTGAGCGAAAGCATACCTGCGATGCGGCGACTTTTGGATCCTCAACAACAGACTCCTCCTCGATCTCGTCCTCATCCTCATCCTCATCCTCCATCACACCATCTTCGTCGTCGGCGTCTTCTTCTTCATCCGAAGCTGCGTCATACATCACGCTAGCCCGACGGTTTGCTGGCGTCGGCAAGTCCGGTTGTGGAGTACTAAAAAAGTAGGCTGCGAAAATTGTAGCCTTGCTGCCATAGCTTTTCCTGCGTTCTTAACGAGTTATCGAGTTCAGGTAAAAATAAAAAAAACTGAAAACGTACTGCACCATGACCGGAGTCTCCTGTGCGCTTAGTTGAGATGTTTCGTGAGGGACCGGCGCTTGTTCTCGAGCTGCAGGTTTTTCCAAAGATCGTACCGAGCCACCGTCTTCGCCGCTTCGTGACATCGTCGTCGCCTCACTACTGAACCGATCACGCTCTGGAGCTATTCGCAGTAAGCGCTCCTGAAAAGATTGAACACCAACAAGTGTTCGGCCTCAGCGTTTGATACACGATAGGTTACTCAAGTTGGTTTTCTGTACCTGTAAATCTTCCAGCTGCTCGAGAGCTGACATTTGTTGCACCTGATTGTTTTCTGTCCTCTTCATCTCGCGAATTCGGCTTTTATGTTCATCGATCTGAAATTGACTCCCTGATGATGCTTGTCGTTGGAAGGGAGCCAGGAGATTTCAAGCTGCGTAGGGTATGGTCCGATGGACAGCTCGTGCCCTACAAGGGGGCCTCATCTGTCAGCAGGCTGTTCGCTTGTTTTGGGAAATTCTCTTCTCCTTGTTATTTCATTTGACCCCATGCCGCGGTAGAAAGGGAATTATATAGACACTTGCAAACCAACCGACATACCTAATCCTTTCTAAACTACGTCCTTGTACACCTTTTGTGCCATTCCTTCCCAGCCGTGAGATATGCAGCACATACAAGAGTGGGAAAACGACAGCTTCTTCTACTTTTAGGACCGAAATATCAATTTTCTGGTCTCGAAATGGATGACCCCGTCTTAATAGAAGAGCACGCTCCATTCTACTAAATAACTTTGAGCAAATTTCTACACAGGCGGCATGGAGAGAACCTTCTCAGGACCATGCTGCACAACTCGAGCTCAACTAGGTTCTTGACCGTCCGTGACCAACTGCCACGTCCGAAGGGGATGCTGGTTGGGAGGAGACTTGCATATTCACAGTAACTTAGATACTCTCTCCAGAAAGCCATCCACCACTAAATTGATTGAAGAAGTTATATAGCAGCTTCAGGCTGGAGGGGTGGGCCTCCTTGAGCTCGACGGCGATGGCAGATCAGACATATTCTGAATACAGCGAGGGAAGTGGGGGGATGCTTCTATCTACATAGGAGGGGGATTACTACATGGGGGAGATTTGAGAAGTATGTTGTCGTAAACCCCAAAGTAAAGTAAAGTAAGTAAAGCTAACATAATCAGTGACACCCTGTGCGAGGCAAAGCTTACTGATGTGCGTCAAGGGCTTAGTTGCTTTTTTGGCCACCCATGTATTATATTCGTTTCAGTTCGTAAGAAATTTGAAGTATTGTCAATATGGACTGACCTGCTTGTACAGTTCATGACATCGTTTAGTGAAGCTACGACGTAGTTGTTTATTGTCTCGTGTTAGCGAATCTTCTGCTTCCAATTTATCCACCTGAATTGTAACATTTCACCCTTTTGTGTACCACACGAAGT
>MU905233.1:0-10349 GCA_036418205.1 Ostertagia ostertagi | reverse complement strand
TGGTGCACTTCTTAAGTGGGTCTGAGCCCAAACTTTGCCTTTAAAGGCACAACCCAGGCAAAATCATGTGAATGGCTCCCTTCGGTATATGGGATAGGCCTCTAAAGGGCAATCACAGGTGTAAATGCGCGTGCATGGAAATCACCCGTCAAGGGCGCTAGGGCCTTGCAAGAGTTGCAAGTTAGCTGCAGCAGCTGCAATGTTTCCCGTTCGCAGCAGGCTGTTGTCTGGCGCCCTCTCATCTGTTGCGCTCTCTCGCCTCATACTCTCCTCTCCGCGCTTAGTCTCTCATTCCCTTAGCACAGCCGATTAGGAAGGTGAGTGAGCCCTAAGCGTTTTCGACGGATTCTTTTCCTTTTTCTTTACTGCCGGCCCACTTCGCACCAATACATTCGCATTCGTGTGCAAGAGCCACACCAATGTGATCCTGGGCATGCCTTCAATCTGATGCATTTCTGTATTGAATATGCCTTCCTCTTCCTGACAGCATATCGCGAAACATTTTGAAGCTTCCTCAAACATACCGTCCTCGTTGTAGACGAGTCCATGACAGACTTTACAAAGGAAAGTGTCCACATCTTCCGAGGGCATCTAACGCTTCTGGGGGATACATATGACCACAAGGTCCATCACATCTGATCTTCTCTACAAATGAAGCCATAAACAAAAATCGAGATTTTGTGCAGGGAAAGGGAAAACAGCTGCGGTAGAAACAGCAAGGCAGACGCCAAAGCAGTCGCTGAGCAACTTTTTTGCAAAAAGAGAAACGAAAAAGCTTCAGGCGGGCGGTTACGCTATGCATTACCCATTGGGAAGGGAAGAGGTGCGGGTTGGATTCCTACCAGGGCGAAGTACTCTGCCCATAATGCAGCACCCCTGAAGATGCATGGCCAATCTGCGGCCAAACAGAAGCTAAAAATCAAAAACAAGTGAAATCGTATTAATCTATGTCAACATTATTCCATTCCTCCAATAGGAAAGCAGTACTTGCTCTAAAGACAGTAATTACAAGTACTGGAGAGCGCTGCGGTTCTAGACTTTTTTCCGCACTAAGACCTTGCTTAAATGGCGCCATCGGTGGTGCAGAGCGGGTGGTGGGGCGAGGGTGAGGGTGGTGAATGGGACGCCATTAGCGCCTGCCGCTTCGATGATATTCACTTACGACATCAAGACTTGCACCGCCAGCAGTCATCGTGGCCTTAAAAGCAATATCCCAAGCAGGATGGGCGTGGTTGAAAAACGGCCTGGCAACCCCTCCAGGCCGGTCTCCCACCTTGAGCTGTTCACCCCTAGTCCAGACGCTAAAAGTGTGCACTGTACAAAAACTCTCCGCTAGGGAGGCGAGCTGAAGTGCGTGCGTCGAAACAGGCGATTGGAATTGCTAGTCGTTTCCGACCACTCCCACCCTGCTGGACTGTTGCTTCAAGTGCTACCATTTTGCGCATTTAGAAACTGTGTTCCATTAGGGACTATCATCGTTGTAGCTATGCGATTTTCTCGCATTCCTTGAAAAAAGGATTCACGATGACGACTGGAACAGCAGGCCTTTCTCAAGCAAACTATATGCGGGATTCCCACACTTGTGATGAGCACATCAAAGGCGTAAAATGACAAGAATACTTACCATCCGTCTTCGTCTTACATTATCCAAGCTTGTGTGTGCTCCTCTATTTGCGAGCTCTCGTCAATGGGTCTAAAATGTCAATTATTGTGAATTTGCACTTTTCACGAGCTTTCGAAGAAGTCTGCAGGCATGTAATTATCACAATAGATCATTCATACACGGTTTTAATTCACCTGTAGTGTTTAGACTTGCTCAATGGAGCACAAGTCACTCAAAGCTTTGACGCTTTTGTAGACAGCGCCAACTGTCCGTTCGCACTATTCGTACGAGGGAGTTGCATTTGCGAAGGATCTCATTCTAGGGATTGAAACAAGCAAGGGTTAAACTACCTCTGCGGAGGTGAGGGACGTCGTAAAAAGGGTCTTATTCGACCGAAATCGGCGGGCGTTTTTGACAACGACCTCGGCGAATTCACGAAAGTTAGGCGAAACGAAAAAGCTTGGATGGATGTGAATTGCCAGTCAAATGATTTAACAATCTCTCCCTCCCTTGATGCCTCGACGGCCTGTCTAGACAAGGAAAAAAAGCTGGGGGGGGGCGGGCTGGTGGTCGAATGGTTCAGAACAAATGTCTAGACATGCCACGGAGGTGAGGGTTGGTGTCGGTAGTGAGACGGCGTGTAGTATTGGGCAGCTTCCTCAGACTGATGGATGGTGGTGGGGTGGGGATCATCGCCGAGGGCAAAAAACACTGTGAATAATAATAAAGGATAAAAGGATAAAGCATTTGCCGTTGATCAATCCCTTTTGGGATGCGGCACGCATTCTACTTCCATTTGTACATTCGCAGTGGCGTTTGAATGCGATGTGGCCTATACAATGACTTGCGGGGGCCAGCCGATGTTCAAGTCAGTGTTTTTATCCTCCCAGACAAGTCTGGTACCAATTAACCGACCCCGGAGGGATGGAAGGCTTGGTTGGCCCGGGCGACTCACGACCCAGGATTTGATCCCCGGACCGCTCGCGTGGTAAGCGTGCCACTTCCGCCCATAATGGGATGGGCGCAAAACTGTTCGGAAAAGTGTGAAAGGTCGGTTGACCCTGTCTTCAAGCAAAAATTGAACGAAAACGTACGCCCGATATGATAACTCAAGCTTGTCGAACTTGTCGTCATCCTTGTAATCCTTGTAGCTGGGCTCGACGTTGGA
Organism: Ostertagia ostertagi; assembly: GCA_036418205.1. NCBI lineage: Eukaryota > Metazoa > Nematoda > Chromadorea > Rhabditida > Trichostrongylidae > Ostertagia > Ostertagia ostertagi. Next base: position 7,578 of record MU905233.1, on the reverse strand, counting down.
CCAAGAAACTGAGAATGTAAAACGAGTTCTGAAAGCGGCCAAATTACGGAAAGAGAGCAAATAAAGCATCTGGCATTGAATAGTCACTTCTTTGGATTGCCGCGCATCACACTTTCGTCATAATCACAGAGAAATTTTGAAGGCTTTTTGACCTAGCCACGATTTGCGGGGACCAGACAGTGTAATGGTTGAAGGTTCTACCTTCTTAGGCAAGTCTCGTGATAAGCATCGTGATCCCAGACGATGAGGGCTTGGTGCTGACTAGAGAACTTGTTATTATCCAAGATTTACTTACCGGACCGTGCGCGTGGTAAGCAGCGAAACTTGTCGTAACACCGATTCCACCCCTACACAATGAAAATTAGGACGGTTGCTGTTCTTGCTGTATGAGAACTTGCTTTAGATCGAGTCCGAATGACTAGGAGAGGATAGGCCACAGCAACTTGAATCACTTTAAATGCCGTACGTGGTGACGTAAGTTGAGGAGCAGAGAGCTTCCGAATCACACTTCCAATGGTTTGGACAAGTGTCAGACTTTGCGAACAATCGCTAGTGAATTGTGCGACCAATCCGAGGCGTGTCGGTAGGGTCGCTCGCCCATTGCTCGAAATCTTCTAATCCTGATTCTTCAAAATCGCGCGATATCCTGCAGTCTAGCACCGTGCTCAGCCAGTGGAGACGGAAACTGGCGAGACCTCACGAGCATTGGTGAAGGCGTATCGGAATAGGGTGCCACTCAACCCAACCACCGCGCAAGTTTGGGTACCCCCCAGGAGGCCCGGCGCAGGTAAGAAGGCAAAGTCAGCGGACGAGTCGCGCGCGAACTATAGGGATTTTGCGTCACGTTAAATATAGTGTCCCTTCGCACGTCCTACATCGCACACCACGCGCTGCAACTCGTCCACCGACTCTGCCTTCTTGCCGCGCGACGGGTCTCCTGGGGGTACCCCGCAAGTTCAGAGCCCGCGGCGTGGCGCACACGCGCGAGTTGGTGCACCGTGACGTAACAACACTCGCCCAGGAGACGGGCGAAAACACGCCCTGCATAACTTTCGCCGTCTACTTACACAACTTATGGAACCGGTCCCATAATAACTCATATAATACCGGCTCTGTTACTCGGAAGGGAGAGTACCGCTATGGCAGGCACTTCCCATCTAGTCTTCCCGTAACACTAATGGTAAGCTTTAAGAGAGGGGGCATATGGGAGTACTGTGAAGCAAATTTCAATTTCTTCAAGTATGCCCGTCCTCTTTACATATGTAGATTATAGCGATAGCGACACCAGCTCCACCCCCCTCCCCCCCACATCCTCACAGGCATTGTTCACAGTGGACGATTCAGGCGAACAGGCGACTTAGGCAACTGTGGCGAGTGGGTGAACAAAAATGAAAAGTTGCGTATCGCGGACAGGCACATAGGCAGGTTAGTAATTGGGCGACTAAGCGAGTAGGCTCCATCTCTTAGGCGAATACGGTATCGTCTATTCGCTTACTCGCCTAATCGTCTGTCGCCTAATCGCCTATTCGCCCATTCCCCCGGACCAATAAATGTCTTTATCCTCGCCTAATAACAGGGCGGGCGGGAAGTGGTGTAGTGGTAAGTGGCGCTGCTTACCACGCGCGAATGCTGGACCGTGCGATGTCCGGGTCAACCAAGCCTTCCATCCCTCCGAGCTCGGTTAATTGGTACTAAGCTGTCTGAAGGATAAGAACACCGAATTTTAAATCAGCTAGCCCTGGCAATGTGTCATGCGATAGCAACCGTAGTCAAATACCACTATAAGTAGAATGCGTGCCGCATCCCAACACGAAATTGATCACCGGTGAATGCTTTACACTTTAATCTTTTTTAGCTACAGGGTAGGCTCACTGCCTGAGTCGTTAGTTTTGAGAAATACTCCAAGCAGCGTTCATAGTTCGGTTGGGCGATTAGGCGATCGTCCAGCAAACCACTCGATGGCAAACCTCTTGATAGAAATGTTGTTTCACAAATAGGCAGCGCCAGAGCTGCGATCGTACATGCGACTGAGCGAGTAGGCTATTAGGTGATTACTTGAAGAGGTGTGCGCATGATTAGGCGACTAGGCGAGTAATGGAGCGTTCATAGTTGGCGATTAGGCGATTAGGCGATTAGTCTAAATGAAAAATATACGTATAGATTCGGCGAGTAGGCGAGTAGGCGATAGGCGATTTGCACACGGCGCACTGCTTATGGAGCGTTCATAGTTGGCGATCGTGCGTGCGATTAGGCGATTAGGCGATTAGGCGATGATTCAAAGTGAAAAGTATACAGATCGATTAGGCGATTAGGCGATTAGGCGAGTAGGCGAGTAGGCGATTAGGCGAGTAGGCGAGTAGGCGATCAGGCGGTGAGTAAAGGATACGTATCGATCAGGCGAGTAGGCGATTAGGCGAGTAGGCGATTAGGCGATAGGCGAGTAGGCGATTAGGCGAGTAGGCGATTAGGCGAGTAGGCGATTAGGTGATATCTGGATTGTATGCAACACTTTGACAAGATCTGCTTTTACCAACTAGTAGTCTAGTGTATGGGTGAGAAGCTAATATGCATGTGCGCCTCAATTTTGACGACTAAGGAGTGCGCCGTGTGCAAATCGCCTAATCGCCTAATCGCCTACTCGCCTACTCGCCTACTCGCCTACTCGCCTACTCGCCTACAACGCCCTCAGGGCGGAGCATACAAGTCGATACGTATGTAGTCTTCACCGCCTAATCGCCTACTCGCCTGATCGCCTCGCGCCTACTCGCCTACTCGCCTACTCGCCTAATCTATACGTATATTTTTCATTTAGACTAATCGCCTAATCGCCTAATCGCCAACTATGAACACTCCATTAGTCGTCAAAATTGAGGCGCACATGCATATTAGCTTCTCACCCATACACTAGACTACTAGTTGGTAAAAGCAGATCTTGTCAAAGTGTTGCATACAATCCAGATATCACCTAATCGCCTACTCGCCTACTCGCCTACTCGCCTACTCGCCTAATCGATACGTATCCTTTACTCATCGCCTGATCGCCTACTCGCCTAATCGCCTACTCGCCTACTCGCCTATCGCCTAATCGCCTAATCGATCCGCATACTTTTCATTTTGAATCATCGCCTACTCGCCTAATCGCCTAATCGCACGTACGATCGCCAACTATGAACGCTCCATAAGCGATGAGGCGATCGTAGACGAGTAAGGCGAAAAGAAAAGATACGCGTATTAATCCGATCACGTTTCGCTCAGTGAGCGGTCGCCTACTCGTCTATTCGTCTGATCGCATTTACGATCGCGAACTATGAGTTCAGCCTTATTCTGTTCAAAATCCCTGGACCAAAAATCATTTCCACTTGAGCTATTCCCCCCAACTGTCGCAAATCACAATGGTGTTAGATAAGGCTGATGTAGATGCTGGGCAAGAACCTACTGATTCGAGGATCTGTCGTAGCTGGCCACTAACTGACAGTCTTCTGGTTTAATATTGAGCGCAGCAAGAGCTGGTGGAACAAACAAGTAGGAAGGTGAATTTGAACGCAGTCTGAAAGCATCATTCCAGTAAGGGCAACTCGCTGGGATCAGTTGCGACTACTGACTAGATTGCAGAACTCACTGAGTGTTCATGGGAGCACAACCCACGGCGGCTCTCACACTGCTGCGATCTGCTCAAAGTGAAAAGTGAACCTCACAGGCTCAACATGATATCACGAGCTCGGCTTATCACACAAAACAATCGCTCATTATGATAATGAAATGAGAGGTGAGTGCTTTTTTTTTTATTTTCTAATTAGTAGAGCGTCATGAGTTGGCGTCGTGCGTGCGACCTTGTCAGTAGGTATAGACCCCGCTCACGGTGTTTTTCGAGGGGAAAGAAGCTGTGAGAAGGGTCGTATGAAAAATCTTCGTGAAGAGGGGGTCGTGACAATTTGCAAAAATTCCCAACGCGATAGGATCAAACCTGCTCTCGGAACTCCCACAGGGCAAGAGTTTCGAGCTGCAAGAATCGAAAAACTCGCTTTTTGTCTTACAATTAGTGACCCACATCCGAAGCGATATCGCTTCCTCTTCGGCAAAATATCATGCACAGCGAAGGGTTTACTAGCCCCACGGCTTTAACCTTGCGCCGCAGTCCAAATCAAGCAGCAAAACGCGTTCTCATTAGACTGGCGTCACAAGTGGAAAGATCGCGTACTAACACTACCATCAGGAAGTTCGCATGGTGAAGGCCACATATTATGTTCCCTTCAACATCACTTGTCTGAACCTTAATATGTGCGCAGACGCTTGCGAATAAATAGAATCGTTCTCTTCCAGAGATTATCGCATCACGATTTTGCTGAAAAAAATGCTATAAACCGTGCAGGAAATAGCCCTTTTGTCTGGAACGTTGCTACCTCGCTCGAGCTCTTCACTGATCCATTTAACTGCCAGGCTGCAGTTCATCCTGGCCTTTCAATGATTCGCGGTATTCTCAATGGTCCTTGGTTGTGTATTTTCCATCTTGGAATGGTTTTCAAACTTCTTTGGCGAAGTATGGATCTTGTCGTGAAAAAGATCTTGGCTGCGAGTTCCTACGTATAGGCCCGCACGGCCAAAGATGAGGTAGGTGATAATGCTACCAAGATCCTATCTGGAGCAGGTAAGGCGGCTGCTTCCAACTACTGATATCACGTAGAAAATGATTCAAACGCGAAGGTCACATTCCTCTTTGAAAAACTGGGTAAGAAGCGATTCAAAAGATAAAATTCTATTACTCAAGTGTTATGTAGGCTGTATCGAGCTATTGGAGAGAAAAAGCTGCAATAGAAGTTCCAGAACGGCCCAACCGCATTCTTTGGTACTCACATTGTGGCAAGTAAACACTGGGCGTTGGGATGAGGAGCAGACGTGAACGGCACCAGAGAGCACAGGGACCAGAGAGACACAGACATCGCTCATTGGCTTAATTGCAAGGAAGCTTATGTGTGCCCTGCCTTGAATTTTTGTGCCATGGTCTTGGCGCGACTGATGAGCTCGTAGACCATATTTCCTTCCTTGCGCAAGAATTCTACTTTTTTCCAAGTAATATCGAAATGTACCCTTGACTGAAGTGTCACCCAGCAACCTCAGGGAGGCATGACAGCTACCATGTAGCATTACGAAAACATTTTCAGCAGCAGACCAACATCACATTCACTTGGCGCATTGTTCTCGTTTTGGAAGTGGCCATAGAGGAAAAACATTCGGCCATCCTTCAAAAGCAGTTTTCCATCTTGTTTAGATGTGTTTCCTAGTCGGCGACCGTAAGCTTCACTACAGCTGGTGTGCTCGCTGGAAGCAACCGCCATTGAGCTATGCTTTTGCAATCCGAACTTAAAGCATCACTTTTTATTCACGCGAGTCAAATTGTTGTTTTTTTTCAGCATCCGACAACCGTTGAGGGTCATTGATCTGGCATATATTAAAACACACCGAACTCCATGACATGGTGGAGATTCCTACTGTAAACTGATGATTTTTTCAATTGGAGCACGCGGACAGCTTCTAGGACCTCGCCAGTGACGGCTGAGTGGCTCATCGTATTTACTTACGCTACGACCCCCTTTCCCCCTACAGCGTACTCTCCCGCACACCTTCGTTCTTTATGCTCTCTGACTCTCGGTCATGCAACAATCACTTCACAAAATATAACAATGAATATAGATCGCGGCTGCGGTGCTTATTGTTCCAGCTTGTTCAAGCTTACAGCAGTGACGGAGCCATAAAAGCAACACCCTCATATTAAATTTGTGGGTTCACAGCGAGCGTTAATGGTGAAATTGTGGATGCCGCGTTGATTAAAAATGGAAAAAGAAGCGAAGAAAACCATCAAGTGAATCCCGAAAACCAAAGTCCCTTGAAAAGGAAGAGGCGGGGCTAGACGAGTTGTGCGAACTTGCCTGCTCCACGGCTCCACTAGCCCGCACCTTCTATTGAAATTAGCCGCAACGCCACTGGTTCGCGCACTTTCGCAGCCGCGACAACTTGACAACTGAGGCTGCTCGTGGATACTCCACCATCCACTGACTAGGATACGACCAGACTTCTGGCTGGGGGTAGTTCTTTAAAGAAGCGATAAGTGCAACATCGAAAGTATATGCTCCACACGAATCAGTTACTAGGAAAGACCCCAAGGAAGCGAGTGCTGCGTTCCAAGACGAAAAGTGTCCTGGTTGCTGAGCAGGATTTCCGAAGCACTTTTCCCCGAAAGCCACCTTTGCTCACTCGTTCAATTTGTGACTTGGGCGGAGCTGTTTTAGCCTATAGGCTTCTCATCTGCGAAGATTGCTTTCCCTATTAGCGGCTGTATCTTCCAACTTCCGAGGAGCCTTATTCAACCTTTATCTTTCACAGGCCAATTAACAGGGTACTATCTTTCATATTCTTAACGGATTTCTCTTGCTTTTTTCGCCATTTGGTGTACCTATTGAGCGCCCACGTCCCCCTAAATCCCTCCAGAATCTATCGTAATCGCTGCCTTTGAGGAAGTTGCATCTGCACAGATGAAATTCTCAGGATAGCAGCTCGCGACATACAACGACGACGTACACATACGTGCTTTGAATTGCATTTACAGAGTCCATTGTGCGCCGGGGAATCTGCGACGTGGAAGGCGTAGATATTTGGGAACAGTGAGGGCAGTAAAGTAGGGGAAATGGCGAACGTTTTCTGTCAGCCCCTTGGCAGTTGCACACCTTTCCCTCTGCTCGTCTTCCACTTTTTGCAGATTTGGGACCGAGTCGGATGTGGCAGAGGTGTTGAACCATGTTCAACGTCACTATCGATAGCAAATTATTCGAGCTGGAGAGGAGGTGTCGTAAAAATTCGAAATTGGTCGCCTGGCTCTGGTTTCTACTGAAAAGCTCCAAGGAATTTTATCAGCCCCCTTTATGATGGACATAGCCTTTCTATCATCTCTGAGGCTTTTTTATTTGAAGCCGTGCTGTCAATACGCCACTATTATGGGCAGAAGCACATTCACTATTCGATGCGAATAGGCTTCAATCAACGTCAGTGGTTTTGGCTTCAATCAACGTCAACGCTTTCTAGGGTTTCGTATAGATCGCTGCTATCGGAGAAAGATTACCCCTGAATGAAGCTGCTGACATCCTTTCAAAACTCCACTTTTCCATTGCTACAAAATCCCAAACAAAGTCCCATTGACTGACTGACAGAATTAATGCCTCTGGGATGCGCCATGCTTTTGACTTCACTCGTAAATCGGTCCCGATGCATGCTCAACCTTTACAATGTGCAACTTATGGGAATAGGCCATATTCAAATCAGATCACTGCTCCTCACCATATGGCCTCCAGATTGTGCTGTAGAGGCTTTTAGTCGATATGTTGACCTAGACAAATCTGGAAGACAATCGGCCGGGATGGGAAGTAGGATGGTAGCTTGCTCTGGATCGCAACCTGCGAAGTTTTATGGAGCCCTAGACCTTCATGTACTCACCCAGTCCGATTCTACGACAAGTTCATGACTAATCGACTGCGAAGAGTTCTAAGAAACGCTTTCTGCGCCTTCGTGGAAGCTTTCCAAGTAATTCGT